>RJWM01012242.1:0-56997 GCA_004363535.1 Dasyprocta punctata | reverse complement strand
TGTCTTTTTTTCTCATTGGGTTTAAAGTGGTTATAGAACGTTTCTCTCCTGTTAGGTCCAACTGTGTTTCAAACACTGTAATCTTAAAGGTCCCAGAACAGAAATCATGGCCTAAAATAAGAACTAGAATGAATTTTCGTTTACCATTTCCTGACAGAGAAAAGCATTAGTTTTTTAAATTTCAATTAAAAATTAGCACCTGGCACTGTTCTTCCTAATACCGTATATTACAGCCCCCAAACAGAAGAACACTGAAACAAAATCAAAGCAGTCTGGTTATTTTATTAAACACCACTTGGAATATTGCTTATATTTTAACAGATATTTCAGTTTAACCAAGAGTACTCTTTTTGTAAAGATATTTTTGAAATATATAGGCTGATGAGGGAATAACAACAAATAGGAGGGGGAAGATACATCCGTCTGGCACATTTTCTTCTGAATTTACATTCAAAAAGGTGTCATTCAAGGAACACTGTTTGGTCATATCCTTGCAATGACTGAGACACGATTAAAGTAAAAACTCCAGCTGCTTTGGTGAGATAAATGTGAATTTACATTCATAGCATGACGAGAAGGCACAGGTCACACTGATCTATTGGAGGGAGTACACAGAGTCTGCTTCCACCTTTCTGCGCCTCTCTGCCAACCCAGGAGTTCAACTGTTCCACCGGGTGGAGAGGGCCTGAGGCCAAGCTACTGCAGGAGCCTGGCTTAGGGAAGGTGTGTGCCACTGAATCTGGATACTTTTTAAAATCTTTTCCTTCAATACAACCTTCTTTGAAACTGAACATTAATTTTCAGTCTGTGATTACCCAATACTCATCTTTACATTCGCTTTGTTTTATAAAGCACGTATTTTCAGAATCCAAATGAATAATGAAGACTACTTACAAATTCCAGGCCAACGCAATTTCTGAGCAACAGAAGGTTTTCTGATAAGGTACTTTGACCACTGGATATTTCAATTTTTCAAAAGTCGCATTTCATTCCATAGCCTCCCAAACAGTTACAAAATTCAAAGAAGCCACCCTGGATTCAGAAAGTGTCTTCTAACATAGATCCAAGCATTAATAAACGTTATCCATTACATAATAATATCTAAATTTCAAATTCTAGTTCCCACATTACAGGTAAATAAAACATCGCAAAGACAGAGAACTGATTTTCTCATGGTCAGTCGGGAGTAAAATTTATCTCTTAGTTCCTAATTTAGTGGTTTATATGTTAAATTACACAGCTGCTTCAGCAGCTGGAACCTTACATAAACAAAATGGGTTCAAAATTACATTCTCACCAAAGAAATTAATTGGGTAATTCATCAAGTGTGAAAATAACAGTAGAATATTCTGCACAACTGATCAAAGGCTTTCAAATAAATGCATTATAGAAACATCCCTTCAGGCAAAATAAATAAAATTTCAGCCTAACATTTACACAAAAGTTCAAAATTAAAGTGAGGACTATAATTCTAGTTACAAATATAACAAGTTACCCCAAAGAAGAGAAACCAAAGACAGAAAGCTAGTGAAAAGCAGTATCTACTACAGATCAAATACAGCAAAATGTTACTGTAGATTCTAGGTGACAGATGTCCACTGCTTTAAACTCTCCTGTATGTTTGACAAATTTCATGATAAAGTGCTGAGTGAAGAAGTTGAGAGTGACATCTGTGCCTTAGCAAACCTAAAATTTACAAGACATACGACCAGAAACTGGTCAGTTCCAACCCTTACCTTCATTTAATGTTACTACATATGCTTGAGTGTGCATCTGGGTGCCAAGCACCAGTGACGGATGAGCGACCTGAACATTGTCCCTGCCCCACAAACCTTGGGCCAGCATGGAAGCAAATCAGTTACCGCTGCTTTGGTGGCTTTCTAGGAGCAGGAATGAGCTCCATTCAGAGATGCAAATCTCCAGAGCAGAGCGGCATTTCCTTGCTTGCCTCCTCTTACAAACAAGGCTAGCATCCTGCAGAGAAAGCACTGATAGGAAAAGGTGCACGTTTCCCACTCCACAAAAACCTTTTTCTCATCTTGAATTTTTCAGCATTACTGTGTCGTGACTTCGGCCTTTGTAGGCAGAGGTGAGATGGGGAACTGTAACACACAAGAGACGTTTAGTGAAACAACTAGGCATCTTCTTTCAAGTGTCTGTCTCTGACTCAATGTCAAAAGCGGTACATGGGGTTACAGTCTGCTGAGATCCATTCAGTTTAGTTTCATGAGATCGTCTTCCTGGATACTGGGAGTCTGGAAGTGCTACTTCATTTTAAGGACTCAGTGACGGCATCCGCAAAGCTAGCTTACAGGCCATTGTGTGAATCTGGGAATTTAAAAAGTTACTTCAAAAGAAAATATAAACTACCATTCCTTTTTCCTCAAGGCTTCTGGGGAACTAGGCATCACACACGCACAAAATACCTAATGACATTTTATATAAAACAATGAATAGAATTTAATTGAGGCAAACCAAGAGCAGAGCTGTGTTAGTAAGTGAATACATGTAAAAGAAATGCACTTCAAAGTCTTAAGTTAGAAAAATCTAATCATTAAAAATGTTTTTTAGTCACCAGTGTTGAGGAATCCCTGGATAAAGGGATGACAAGCAATTGCTCCTCAGTAAGGAGAATGTATGCTAATTGCATGCATAATTCATAAGAAGGTTCTCAGTCTGCCTGAGACCTACTGGCATAGAACCAGTAACCAAGAATGTAATTTATACCAGTCACAAAAATTAACTGCTAGCATCACTACTGGCCATCATTAGGGCAAGAAAATCCACTTTTCCTTCTAATTCACTTTTTTGTACTATTCATTCCCCAAATAAAAGTTGAATTACATTCTAGTATAGCCAGAAACTGCTACTGCTTCCAACACACAAAAGACAGTAATAAACTACCAAACTACAAGTCAGCATCCAGACATGTTTTGTGAGAGGAAAATGTTTGAATTGCAACATAGAGATGGACAACTCTGGAAAAATAGTGAAGAATTTTTTAAAAAATTAATGGTGACAAAGATGACTATGTTAAATGGTGGTTAATAAAATATAAATTCACAGCTCAAATGCTTGTGGACGTAACAGGTGAAACTAGCATGCTTAAGAATGGGGAAGGAGATTCAAATATAAAGATGCCAGTTTCTAGGTTAAGACATGATTGATTCTAAGTTGAATCTTATGAAAAACTATGAATGACTGCTGAACAACTGGGTCTACTTTGTATCCACAACAACGTCTTACAACAAATGACTAGTATAAAATAACTTGTTTATTACAAAATGCTGAATATTGGGAATTAAAAAAAAATCGCTCACTTTAATGAAGAGGTGACACGGTTGACACTAAGTTGAAGCAAAACATTAGTCAGCAGAGAAAGTTGGAGCAATTTTTTATTGGTAAAATTCCTTGACAGGTATTATCAACATTCTTCAGGTTAAAACTCAATTTCATAAGATTGAATTCTATGCTTGGAGGGGACCTTAAGTCAGTCCAACTTATTTTACAGATGGGAAGTTGGAAGCTATGAAAAGCTAAAAGCTATGCAAAAAACTGTTTTTAAGGTTTCTAAATGAGCAAAAAATAAATAAATAAATAAAAAATAACACAACCAAGGGAGGAAATGACTCCTCTTAGTACCTAACACAGAGACATGCTTTTAATAGAAATTTAACCAGGAAGCTTTTAAATATCACTTCCTTTTTCAAATAGGAAGTTGATGCTTTCTGGCAACAATTTTCTTTTCTGATAAAAGTACTGTAGAAAATGTAAAAAGCAAAAGAATGCACAAAAAATAAGACATCCAAAATAACTTAGGATGTTTTCCTCGGGCTTTTTCTATGCAAATATAGAAATAACTATTATTTACTTTTTAATGGAATTTGATTATTTATTCACTGAAAAACAATTACAGGAATAGCAGCAGCACAGGTTTTCCTACTTAGCGGGTGGTGCTGCAACGATTCTCAGGAGCTGTTTGGACAAAACAGTTAAAGGACACAACTGGGCAGGAAATAAACTGGTAACTAGTGATGAGCCAGTGGCATTCACACGGTGCAGGGAACAAGGTCTTTTCCTGACCCTACTGTCACTCTGTAACAAGAGCAAGAGCCTTCATATGGGACAGTGCATTATGGGGGCAGAGAGAAAAATTCAGGGAAAGGTCACAACGATACCTGCTATAGTTATTTGGAATGGAAAAATAGACTCCTCTCCATATACAAGGACTCTGAGCTTCCTCTTGAAAGTAAGACAGATCTTGAATGCTGGCTAGGGTTCTGATTTGGGCTCTTGGGAGACGTTACATTATTTCTCATTACCAGAAACTTTGAATAATCTTGTGTAAAACAGCAGCAGGTGGATCCTTTTCATTCTTTATAAATAATTATACTAGTTACTTGACCATCTGAAAACTAGATACCACAATATTGTATTACATATAGGCTGTTAACAAATAGTAGCATATAAATTTCTTCTCCCTGTAAGGTACATGTGCCCACTGTAACACATTTTGTAGAACCCTCCTCGGAACCTACTGGACTAAAGCAACCCACTCAAGAGAGCTTGTGCTGGGATATAACCTCTACGACTTCCAACCTTGGTTTAGTGACTTCTTCAGTACCTCCAAAGATTGCCTAGGTTTAAAAAAAGTTGTTTTGAGGAAATCAATTTTGTACTTCCGAAATAAAACCAAAGGGTCATCAAAAGGTCTGAACATTTCTGGTTCCTATACCTTCTATCACCAGTGAGGTGCCATAATGGTTAACTTGTAATTTTTATGTGTACAACTTTGTGAGTGCAAAACAAACAGAAGACATGGGCAGGGCTGTGGAATTCACTCTCTACTGAACAGACAAAAAGGGTTCAGCAAAAGAGCAAGGCTGAGCCACTGGCAGCTATGTACGACTTGGCATTATAAACCCTGGAGAAGATACCACTGCCTGGCCTCAAGGAAGTGCATAAGCAAGGCAGAATCAAACACTCAAACAAGTTACTTAACAGACACATTTACACTGAGTAAGGCCACACTCAGGCTTTAAACTAGTCCCTGGGTACTGGTAAACATCTAGAGGGAAGAAACAGGGTGAATGAGAACTTAAGGTTTCTAAGGATTATGGGTAAAATCCTCTGAAATCTGTAGGTCAAATAAAATGAGAACTTAACTTTCCAGAGCAGTCATTGGCAATAGTATAGACAGTAGTAGTGATCTCACATTTAATGTATTTCATACAATACCACAAAAATAAGCCTGGTTTTTAAGTAAAAACCATTATTATCAAAGGTTTGAGCTCTAGCATTACATACTGGGGTTGTTGTTGTTGCTGTTGTTGTTTTGACAGTAAAACACACTGGGGCAAAGGACAATGAAAGTACAACAAAGAGGTACACTAACTAAGTGGTTGCCGCTGCCAAAGGCACTTCAAATGTAACATTTCTGAAAAGGCATGGAACGTGCAGATTCCCAGGGAAAAACTGCCTTAGGTATCTGTAACAGGAAGATGTGGCAAGTGATCTCTTTAAGCACATTCACTGGTATTATCTCTTTCCCACTGTTTCAGTTTGCTTCTATATTTTTCTCAAATACAAGGCAAGGAAAGCCATTTTTTTCCTTACAGTTTTTCTTTTTAAACAGATGAAGGGATGCTACACCCCTACATCAGTACTTCGTGCCTGAAAACCCTCCTTTCGAAGGCCGCCCATGTCGAAGCGGGTAGAAACTTCACAGCGCACTAGTAATGTGTCATCCTTTACGAAGGTTCTTTGTCTTAGGGCTTCCAGGTGCATGAAAGTTACGTAGCCAAAACCTTTTGGGTTCCGTGGGATTGTGGGCCGCTGGAAGGCAAGCAGCTCTGGTTTAGCATCCATTATCTCTTCATGGTTTTGCCTTACTGGTGCTTCTGATTGATCGAGAATTGTAAGCCGTATTGTTCCCTGAAAGGGCCAAGGGAGGTGGCTGTCATATTCTCCTTGCATCGTGTGGACGAAGAGGGATATATAGTTCGCACAGCGCTGAGCAGTTGGTAACTGAAGGTGCAGACGCATGCACAGTTTGTACCCAGGTTTGCCTGTGTAGAACCCAGGGCTGTGAATGACAACAGGCTTCTCCTCTTCTTGAGACTTCAAGTGCATCCCGAAGTTGCCAATCTTCCAAATGTAAATCCCATTACATTGTTGTGCTTCGATTTCGGCGACTTTGTCCTCGAGGGTTCGAATAGTTCGTTTAAGCTCATTTACGTACGTACACTGAGTTTCCATCTTAGCCGTCAGCTCCCGGATTTGATGGTCCTGCCTTACAAGGCGACCCTCTAATTGTTGAATGGTTTCCTGGAAATTCTGGACCTCTGGGTGGCACCCAGAGGGAACCCGGGAAAGAGAGGCAGGATCATATGGCAGCATATCACGCGGAGGCATGGGAGTTACAGCAAGGTTTAAACTATGAACAGCCTGGGCCAGCATTCTCATGTGCGACTGGGTATTCTCTTGTAGGTGTCGTGCCAAGTGATTTCTCTGCATCTAAAAACCAAGCACAAGCCTTAGGTGGAGACCAGATACTGAGGACGAGGGGAAGGACCTGGCCAGGCCAAATAAGATGAGTTTAAAAAGCACTAGAAGCCTCTACAACTTTCCTTTGCCTTCACTAGATTCTTGATCCAATGAGATAATCTTGCCTCTTCACTAAAAAAACTAAGGCTCTCTGAAAAATACTCTCAGCTTTCCTCAACCTCCTTTTCACCTGCAAAAATATCAGTATCTATACTCAGATTAAAGACGTTGTCTAAGAGTAATGTTCTGCCTGAACCTGCACTCGTTGACCCCTTCCTTTGTTTTCAAACTTTCTTTCTTTACCTTTTCCCTCAAAATATAGCTATTAAGATATTTCCCATTAGAAAAAGGGCAAACCTCTACTGCTTTTATAGTTCCCTCTGATTAATACCATTTCCTGCCTTTTCCTTTAAAGCCAAAGTAATGTCCCCATTTCCTCATTTATAATACAAGTCTATTCCAAACTGGAATATTTGCTTTCTCCATACTAGTTGAAGGTAATCAAGAACATCCTAATTGCAACCTAAGATTGTAATAATGTAACAATTTTTATCATGAAAAAAATTCTTGCATGTTACAGAAAAATTAAAAGATGATTAAAAAAAGTTACCTATTATTTCACCCAGCTTCACTAATATTTTGATATTATTTCCTTCAGGTCTTTTTCCCTGCACAAACAATACCCAATTTTTTCACAAAATGTAATCATGTCACATACTTTCTACCTTTTAAATTATTAAATGCTTATTACAGATATGTAAAAAAAGTATAACAGGAAAACAAAAGTGATTCTACTCTCTAGAAAGAACAACATTTGACACCACTGAGCATTGGTCTTGAAGATAATCTGGGAGCCATAACAGTACTTTCGTTTTGCCTGATTCATCTGTTTCTATAACACTGTTCATTCATGGTTCCTTACCCTGGCTGATTTTTCTTTTTGGGTTTTTTTTTGGTACTGGGACTCAAACTCAGGATCTCGCGTTTGTCAGACAGGCGCTTATGCCGCTGAGCTATAACCCTGGCCCTTGACTTTTCTTTCTTGTATGTGCTTATTCTCTATGATCACTGTCACATCTTCCTTTCTCACAATAAATTACTCTCCCAAATCAAGATTTTTGAGTCCAATTTCTCTTTGGAGCTGAGGACCACAAAGGTATTATAACTGAATACCTTTCCAACTCAACTCTATTTCTTTTTTTTTTTTAACCTCTACCTCCATAGTTTTCTGTATTCACTCTGCTTCTGAATGGCTCTTCCCCACCTAACCAGGGGCCAAGGCCAGAAACCATTCTAGATGCCTCTCTCTTCTTCGTTCCTCATATCTATGCAACTCCACAGGCAATAGATCTTCCCTATTTCTTTTGTCTGACCTCTGTTTAGGCACGTATCGGCTCCTGGATCTGCAGGCTGTCTGTATCACTCAGAGCTCTAAAAGGTTCGCCACTGTGGCTCCTAAGGCACTGCTAAGTTTGCTTCTGTGTCTGCTCACAGTATCAGTGACTATTACACAATTGGTCATGCTGTTTAAAAACATATTCTTGTTGGTATTCTCTGCTAGACTACATAATTGAGTATTTTTGATTTATACTCAAAAAATCAAACAAGGAAAAAACCAAAACCAAAACCAAACCAAACCAAACCAAAAAAACACCACCAACAAAAGAAAGTTACCTTCTCATGGCAACCAAAAGTACTGAAGGTGCACGGGACAGGGGCCGTAGGACAGTCTAGATCATAGTGAGTAGGCATCTGAAAATTAAAACAAAGGTCAAAAAATGTGTCTCCCTGCATGTGAGGTTCCAGCTTGATAACATTTAACAAGGAATTTATGTTTTGTCTAAATAAAACTGTGTATTATCAATGGCTGTTTGGGGGCCACAATGGCAAAGTTAAGTAAACTGTGACAGAAACCTGTCACCCATAAAGACTGAAATAGTATTCATTTCTAAAAATCCCTTAGTACTTGCCCCCCAAATTCAGTAACGTTCATTTCATAAAAGGAATTTGTTCCTCTTATAGCAACTGGCACCCTCTAGTGGTATTTTCAAGAAAGAACAACTTCTGACAGCTACAACTGCAAACTTAACAGGGACTACCAGTCAACTAACTGCATGCATTAAAGCCACTGAAAAGACTCATTACTTCCCTCATGAAAACTGTTCACAAATCACCTTACCTTTTGTTAACTTGGGCATATTTTGGCTGAACTGAGAGAACTCAGATATATGGGGACTAAAATGTTAGAAGATATTTTAAGCACATTCTAGAAAGCCTCAGGCTTTGATACAAGGAATCAAAGATACATTCTCTCATTCTTTGTGGTGCTGGGCATTAAACTCAAGGCCTTCACTGATCTAGGTAGCTAGCCCTTTTCTTCATTTCTATTTTTAAGATGGGGTCTTGCTAAGTTGCCCAGAGTGGGATCAAACTTTTACTCTTCCTGCCTCAGCCTCTTGCTGCCACATACCTGCTAGATTATTAGGCCACCATAACCTGCTTCAAAGACACGTTATTTAGAGCAAGTTTCATTATATTCTTTGAAAGTGGTACTGAATTTTGGCTATACAGATCAGAGGGCAAGTTCATAGCATAGCCAGGATCAAAGCCTACATTTTCTGAAGCTTTGTCTAGGGTTTTTTCCCTAAAGTTTATTTCTGTTGGGTTTTACATAGGCTGCATGATTTCATTTAACTATTAAAAGATAGCAAAAAGGAAAACCAAGGAGGCGGGACGTAAGCAAAAAGAAGTTTAACACCTTTAAATTATGACTTTGTTGGAAAGAAACTAAAGGATTCTGTTAACAGACAAATGGAAAAATTTAGTCAAGTGACAGATTTCACTTGCTTCTACATAGTAAGGTAATCAATAATGATCTCCAGGTTTGCAGATTTCATGGGTATATACCTATTTGGTGACTAATATTTGTATTTTGTGGGTAAACTCCCCAAATGTCAGAAGATAACAATCTGATGGAATTTTCCTTTCTCTATTAATAATTGAAACAGTTTTCTTTTATAATTATGGTCTGTGATGATGGCCCATCCGTGGCCTAAATGACAACTAAGACAGGGGCCATAGGTTCTGGAAATCTTAAAACCTTCCACAGCTTCAGGAACACAGCTACAAATAATGCTTTGTTACTGAACAGCTTTGCTTTCTTCTATGTTATTGTTCTTTTCAGGCTAGTCTCTGGACACTGAGGAGCCTCATTTCACGGTGTGTAAATATGGAATTTTCGCAGTCACTTGTTTCTTGGGCTGGGGCTGTACGTCAGTGGTATAGCACTTGCCTAGCATGTGCAACCCATCTCCAAAACCATATACACTCATGAGAAGTTATGTTTTTCCTTAAATGGGACCTTTAATTGTGCTTATCTTAAAATTTAATTGTGCTTAACTTAAAATACGATCTTATAAAGATACATAAACGTAGGTGTGAGGTTACTGACTTAGGGATTTTAAGTGCTTGAAGAATTACTGGATTTTTGTTCTTTCAGAAGTTTTTATTAATTACATTAATATATGTGATTATACATAAACATAAGTACTATGTTAATGACTTAGAAATTTTAAATAATTAAAAGCACCTGATTTTTATTCTCTTGAAAATATTAATTATATTAATTTATATGAAAAATTTTTGTGCAGTTCTATAAATTCTAATACTTCTTCAACCTGTGTTGATTTGTCATACTGATTTAAATTTTCAATTAAAAAGCTAACGCTTTTTAAAGTTATTTTGAAGCTTTTAGTTCATGGAAAAGAATCATTATACCTGTTCTCTGATGAGCATGGTGTGGCAGTATTCACAGATGACATTTGCCAAAGGGCAGTTCTGGTCATGGATCTAAATTTTATGTGAGAAATACAAGAAAAGCATGAGAAAATTTATAAAAGTATACACAACCAATTTTTATAAAAAGCAATGTTTTCACCAGGAACAAATTAAGTATATCAATTTGTGTTAGGCAAAAATGTGAAAACAGCCTTTATAAAGCTATTTTTCTCTTCATGTACTAGTACAATAATGAGATTCATTTAGCCTTCCAGCTCCCTCAAAGAATATGGCAGTCTACAAAAGAATTTCTAAATCACTTCCTTTTAACCTGAAGCAGTCTATCTGTGACTAGTTTGGGTATCATTTGCTCATGCTATAATTCTTCAAAGGCAATTTCCTTCTAAAAGTTTTCAGCAGCAGCATGACAATTTAATTAAAACTCGTCAGAGTTACTGAACAAATGCATTATTAAGGTGTGAGACTTTGGTCTCCAGGTTTTCATGTTATTTTCTAGAAGACAATGACTTTAGTTCAGTTGATACACTGAGAAATAATTAACCTTACAGGTTAAGTCCATCTAATGTATTCAAGTTTCTTCTAATTATGACTAAAATTTCTCTATATTTTTAGCAAGTGAGCTTTTAAAAAGCATTTCATCAAAATAATAACAATGCTTGATCGGAGTAAAAATCACAACACAAATTAGTAAGAACTAAAGTTTAAGGAAATATCTAAGTATTAGTTATAAAAATAAAAATTATATAGTTTTAATACACAGCACAGAAGATACAGATCAAGGGCTAGAATTTCAGTGATTAAGTTTTGACACTAACATTAACATAAAACTATTCTACCTCTCAATATCTTGATTTCTGAATAAAAACTGTTCTGTCTTTTTGGTGCTGTCAGACACCATGAAATTTCTTTTTTAAAGGAAAACTTTTTAATGTTAAGTATAAAATACAAACTAAAATGTAAATATAATATATAGGACAATGAACTATCACAAATGGCACAAACTTCATGGAATTTAATTTATCCTTTGTATCAACTCATTCTCTTTTTTAAGATAATTTTGTAAAAATTTTATACAGCAATCATTTTGATGTCTGCAATCAGCTTGGTTATTAAAATCCACACATATAGGAGAACTGATTAGCAAATGCATTTCCTAGTAGCTTTTGTTGCCTGTAAATCTACAATAGTAGTTTCTAGGATAAACAATGTTTATAAGAAAAGTATGCAAATATAAACTCCACACTTATAACTTATTGCACTTTCATGTCTTTCTTACAAATCAATTTTCCAAAAAATAATGCAGAATCACAATTACAGTCATATCCTTACTACTGCTAACCTTCTCAAATATACATTAAAACCTGATTTAAAAAAAAGCTGTGGAATTAACAAATCCAAGTCAGTACATGCCTCTTTTTCTTCAAATGCCATGGATACAGCACAGTTTATACAAGAAACTTGTCTTCTTGGACAATCCTTGAGGATGTGACTATTAAGCTGGCATTTTTGAATGGGGCGTTGGCATTGGAGACAATTAATAAGAGCAAACTCACAATGTGCTTGATGATCCTACAAATAAGAAAAAATAATCGATTAGTGTTTGCCAGTTCTGAAATTTTCTGAACATAATCTCTTCTAAGAGTATATGGTTCTCTTTTTTAGAATTGGCTATCAAAACTATAGTAGCTACTATGCATAGCATGATTGACAATATGAAGGACTAACAATTTTTTTTCAAATAGTGGTGTAGATTGTAAGTTTATATGAAGAATGTGAATTCTCAAGTTCATACATTCAATTAGGGAAGCAAACTGGAAGAAGGTCAGACTCCCAGAACAGCAATTTGGTACAATTTTACAAGAGCCACTTCCTCAAAAAGGACTAAGTAAAAGGGGCAGACTGCAAGTCTACCTTAAACATTTAATTTCAAATATAATTTTTTTATTTTTATTTTTTATTTATTTATTTATTTTTATCTAAGAGAAAAAAAAAGACATAAGACAGACAAAAAGCAAAAGAGACAAACAAACGACTAGAGTAAATGCACAACAGTAACATTATAGGTTTACAAAACAGGATGATAGAAACTTGACAATGGTTGCAATATTGCGTATCATTATCTGCAAAATGTTTGTTTACATTAACAGATATAGACATGTAAAACTGATCTAATCATAACCTTCTCAATAACTAATACATTCAGCAGTATGTTCGTTTTAGTTATCTTACATATACATATATACAGATTTATATCTTTTCCTTTTCCCTTCCCTCTTTCCCCCTTTTCCCTTCCCAATTACTTTTGCTCTTCAAGCAGTTTTTTACCCTTACATAGTATTTATTGTAGATTTCGGATCATACATACTTTTTCAGTTTCTTACACTAGGGAGACAATATGGTATTTACACATGTGGGTTTAATTTCAAATATAATTAAAAATATTTATTTCTGGTAAAAGTCACCAAACTAAGATTTTAATTTAAAAAGATATTCTTGTATTATCTGATGCTTTCAGTCCATGTTAAATTAACTGAAAAGAGTGCTTCATTTAGTTTACAATAAAATACACAATTTAGAAATACAGTCGAAAGTCCTATGAGGGTACTGACATGATAGCTACACGTGACTTACTGCGTATTTCAAAAGAAAGCAGTGAAGTTAGCGCATTAGTGTGATACCTGAATTTAAAATGCTTTTCATCAGTTTTATTCTATATAATACCCCCCAAATTTGTAGAATACTTTTTTTTTTTTTTTTTTGCAGCACCGGGGATTGAACTCACAACCTCGCGCCTGCCAGGGCAGGCGCTTAAGGCACTGAGCCAAACTCCCAGCCCTGGTTTTTTGAGGCAGGGTCGCACTATGTAACTCAGGCCAGCCTTGCGCTCGCGTTGTAGCCCAAGCCGGCCTCGAATTCACAACGCTCCGCCTACCTCAGCCTCCTGAGTGCTGGGATTAAAGGCGTGCGCCACCACGCCTGGCCTGATTTTTTTATTATTGCTGGGGAATAGCTAGAGTAAACTGAATAAAAAATTCTGAGTTTCTTCTTATATTTATATTTAAAAATCAAAGGGTTAAATATTCATCCAGCAAGAATTTAAAAACTAGTTATTATATTCTAGGTAATAGAAGTATACAAATTAACACAGCAAAATCTCTGTTCTCTAAATACTGCCTGGCATATATGCAGACAGCTAGGAAATGACTTTAATACCTCAAGATGTCTCAGTTCCATTTTGTGCATGCACCCTTCATTTGGACACTTTACCATGAGAGAAAGAATCTCTCGTTTTGCAAAATTGTCAGGAAATAGTTGATTTTCCAGTAGTATTTCATTGTCAACAGGACATTTGTGACCTGCATCCCTAAAAGCAACAAGATGTATTCAATTAGTTGATTTCAACATTCACATTTACAAAAACTGACTTTTATCATACAAAGTAAGGTTAGTACATTTTGCTGCATAATGCCACCAA
Organism: Dasyprocta punctata; assembly: GCA_004363535.1. NCBI lineage: Eukaryota > Metazoa > Chordata > Mammalia > Rodentia > Dasyproctidae > Dasyprocta > Dasyprocta punctata. The sequence continues at coordinate 43,178 of RJWM01012242.1, read as the reverse complement.
AATAAACTCTTTTATGGATAATGTGTGAACTTAGATTTCAGACTGTGGAACAGATTCCAGCTCAAAAATGACAAACACTTACTGAGTAAAATGGTATTCTGATTGGCATAAAATGAAGTGAAAGTAAAGAACGGGAATACTGACAGGCTGGCTGGCCTCCATCCTGACGGCACCAGTGCAGTCCCCTAGTTACATGAACCACGCTGCTCCTAACACTGAAAACAGGTCTGCAGTACACTGCTCAGTTACAACTGAACCACTAGCAGCGCCTGTGAGGCTCACATGAATGTGTACTCTGCAACGGTCCCTCAGACACTCCAAGCCACGTGCAATGGAAGCTCCCTTAATGTGTGTATTTAGTGTGCCACAAGGTAACAGGAAGCTAAAGCACCTCTATGTCATACTTCCAGTGGCTGGTTTTCTTTTCTCTCTCTGTCTCTCTGTCTCTGTCTCTGTCTGTCTGTCTGTCTCTCTCTCATTTTATAATGGGAAAAACCATTTCCAGGCTTGGGAGGGAGGTAGTTTCCTATCATTCCCCTTTAGGTTTTGGAGGACATCTCAACCTTCACTCACAAAATGTGACAGGGCAGGTGGGCCACAGGAACCTTAATCAACCACACAAACACTTCCTGAGCCCCTCCTCTGTGCTCAAGAGTGATGGCTGCTGAGGCAGAGAAAGGTGACTAAAAAATAGAGCTGCCACGTGCTTTACAACCCCTAAAGGCCGGAGACATAGGTAATCTTGATGGTGCCTTTCTCAGACTGCATAATTATTACACTGTGAACTACCATCTGATAGCCCAGGAAATAATAAATTTAATGAAATACATACCCCAAGCCAAAAGTGACATATATCCAAAAGAAAATAAGAAACTTACAAAGTAAATGGAAAATCACTAATAGAGTATTACCAACCATTCCAAAAGAAAATGGAATTAAACTGAGATGTAGTTTGATTCCTTGAATGACTATAACCAGTGAAAAATTTTAGAGCAGTTCATTCAAGAACATTACAGACACAGAGTAGGTGGCCATTTATAGCTTAGAGGGAGGTAGAAGGAAAAAGCCTCGGATTTCCGTTTGTGAGTTTTACTTCCTTTTCACACCACTGTCCCACTACTTTCAAACATATTTTGCTATTAAAAAGGTGCTAAAGATTAAGTACCTTCCTGGGCATAGGTGGCACTTGAAAAAATACATTTCTATGTACAGGAAAATCAACAGTTCATAGTAGGATACTTTTTACGTTTTTTTGGAAACCTAAATACAATAAAATGAAAAATTGTAAAATAGAAAACAGATTCGCCCTTTAACGCTGCTCTCCTGTGTACCTTAAACCGTTGATGGTGAACCTCTCAGAGCTTTTAGTGATACCAAACAGTTGGCTACGGAACAAACATGCCATAGGTTCACTACCACTGCCCTAAACCAGTGGCCTCAACCAGGGGCTATTTGGCTCCCAGGAGTCACCGCAGGTCTCACTGCTGGGGGCAGGGTGGACATTAATAGCGTCCAGGAGTCACAGGCCAGGCTCATGATCCCACAACACACAGGACATTCTCCACAGCAAACGAAGTCCAATCTAGCCCAAAACAACAGCAGTGGTGAGGCTGACAGAACCTATTCTACAGAGATCTTGTTATTCTGCATGAGGCAACATCTCTCTCAAAACTGAAACAGACACACTCCCTTAAAACCACAGTGAAGCCAAATCCAGAGCAAGGATACAGTTACCCCAATTTCAAGTTTTACAGAAAGTTAGTGTAAAAGTTGAGACATAAAAACTTTTAAGGCCAATGACTAGTCCCAGAGTTTAACCTACTTAGGGATGATTTCACTGATATAATAGATGGCTATTTATTGAAGGACATAAATCTGCCTTCCAATTGGTTTTTCCCTATACTGAGCTCCTTTGTGATATAAAAATATTCCCATTTACTTCTGAGTTACAATAAAAAGTATCTATTTCTCAGGAGATGAAGTTGAATGATCTGCGGAAATCCCTTGTATTTTAGGTAAAACAACCATATTTACTGACTACCTACTGTTGGTAACCTGCTGTTCCTGGCACTTGGATAATATCAAGAAATAAAACAGATTTGAATTTCCACTCTCAAGAAGCTTGCCTTCCAGTGGGGCAAGCAGGCAAACAAAATTACCTCCTGTTTTACAAAGCAAAAGTGCTACAGAGAAAAAGTAGAACCTGCTAAAGACCAGGCATTTTGGGGGAAAGTAAGACAGAGGCCTGCTGCAGTATAGAGAGTAGCCACAGAACCTGTCAGGGTGGTATTTAGCCATTCTGGAGGGAATTTAGGTGTTACATATGGCAAGAATGTTTTGAGCACACGAAACACCTAAAGCAACTCACCAAGGCAGGCGTGTGCTTGACATGGTTTATGAATAGCAAAGAAGGAATGAATAGAAAGGGAGTAAACCCAGTAGAGGGCAGGTCAGAAAATTAATCATGCAACTATCATACAACTCCTTCTAGGGTTTTGGATTTTACTCCCAGATACTGGCTGCAATGTTCTTAGCAGGGACGATATCGTCTTATTGTTTTACCAGGTTCACTCTGGATGCTGTGATGAGACAGGAAGAAGGTGGCAGTAGAAGCAGGAAGCTTGGTTAGAGTTGATGGTGATTTAGAACAGATACTGGAGGCAGTTAAAAGAGATTGGATTATGGATATACTGTGTGACTGTAAAGCTTTCCCTTAATACCTGCTTTCAAAGTACTATTTTACAGGTGTTCATAGACATTAAATAACAGAATTTACCATGGGTAAAATCAGAGTAACTGACTACTTATAGAATCAGTGTTCTGTGTGGTTGAAATTATTATGTTCTACTAGCGTCATTTAAGGTACGTTTAAAAAATATTACTTTCTTAAAGTATAGCCATCCCCTGGTGCGTATTCAAGTCACTTGAAGTAGAAGCAGCTATCTGCTTTCTTATTGATCCGAACATCAGGGGAGGGGAAGAGAGAGAATCCACCTTTAAGAATCAAACTTTAAATTTTCTATTATCCTTTTTTCTAAAGTAGCCTTTTGTGTCTATGACTCTCACCAGGATATGTGTTCTGCGTGGTAAGGTTCTTTGCATTTGGTTCTGTCACAGGACACCACTCCGCTTCAGGTCCACGTACCTTATTGATTTGATGATACAGGCCTTACAGAACCTATGGCCACACGGCGTCTGCACTGCTTCCCGCAGAGCCATCAAACAGATGGGGCACTCATACTTGCTTTCCAGGGGCGGGTCGAACTCCACATCGTAGCCCTGGATCTCTTCCATGAAGGAGCTGGAGAGGGTCCCCGTGCTGGTGCTGGCCATCCCGCTCACACTGTCATCCTTTGCTGCAGTGCTGCAGGAGCTGGCCATGGCAGTGCAGCAGTCACTTTCAGACTGGCTGGATCCACAGCTGTTTTCACAGTTTAACAGACTCATAGTAACGTGATTATTAACTGACCTGTGAAAAAAGCAAGGAAAAAATGCTTTAGCATGCAAACACACACACACACACATATCCTTATTTCTTATTAATGCAAGTCACCTATGAACTCATTTATAATATTAGGTGTTGATCTTATTTACTGTCCTAGTTACTTTGCTTTTCTTTCTTTCTTTCTTTTATTTTTTTGTACTGGGAATCAAACTCAGGACCTTGTGCTTGCCAGGCAGGTGCAGTTCCACTTAGCTACATCCCTAGCCTGTTACTTTTCTTGTTGCTAAGACAAAAATACCTGATGCCCAAAGTTAAAGGAGGAAAAGTTTATTTAGCTCAGTTTGTGGAGGTTCCAATTCATACTTGGCTGGCACCAAGGCAGGGTGGAATGGCAGAGGGGCATTGCAGAGGAAAAACAGTTCATGGCAGGCAGAAGGCAGCAGTCGAAAAGTGACTAGCTGCAACCCTCTTTCCATCTCTTGTATCTTATCCAGGTTATCCAACCTTAGGGCAGATAGCACTCACACCCAGAGTGGGGCAACTCTAATCCTAGCATTATACCATGCATCAATTCCAGTGTCACACCTTGATCCCAGCATCACACACCCTAGATGCTGCCACCTCAGAAGAGCCCCACCTATCACATCTCGATACAAACCACAACACTTACAAAACAATTTTTAAACTGTTTTGAGCTTTGCATCATGACTACTGTGAGTTATCTGATTCTCTCCTTCAAGAATTATATACTGTCATTTATGCAAAGCACTTAATGCACACGAAGGCTGGGCCCTTTAAGGAGTTTATGATCTGGTAGGATGACAGTGTAAGATTAAAAAAGAAAGAGCACTTTAGCTGTAATACTCATCTATATCATATTATCTATTTACATGTCTGTTTCCTGTGACGTGGGGCAGGAAATTTTCATTTTCATACGCTCAGTCTTAACTGCAAGATTTTCAGATAATAGGTGTTCATTAAGTATCTGCTGAAGAACTTAATCATGTTGCTTAAATTCCTTCAAGCATTCCGAGCGGAACAGCGTGACACAGCTAGCAGGGCGGAGCTAGACAGAGCAGTGCACAAGGCAGCAAGTGACATGCGCCACTACTGGATGTGCGCTTCTGGGCAAGTTACTTGAGTACTTGAACCTTGGTTTCTCCTTCCAGATCTAAAATTCTATCAGGATTTCCAAAAGGTCAGCGAGGTGACTTTGACTATATAGCAAGGATGGAATTAAAAACATCTATCTTTATGTCCGTCTGCCCTCAGTCAGGTCAAGTGACTGTTTCATTACTAAGGACTGGAAAAATAAGTGTGGCTTCTTAACCTATGAAGAACTACTGGTTTCTTGAGCACATGGGATATCTTCAAAGTCTAAACAAGTCTAAACTCTTATGGTACTTACATGAGGAGCTCTCTTTAAAAATTTCTACTGACACATGTTTGCAGTACATAATGATTATATTCCTCATGACAAGCTGGTAAATGTACATATCTTTTATAAAAACATGTACAACTTTTATTTTTGTATCAGTACATGTTTACAGTACACAATAGCTACAATTATTGTGGGGAGCTGGCACGTGCAAATCATATCTTAACTCTTTTTTCATCCCCTTCCCCTCCTCTCCTTCCTTCATCTCTTCATTTCTTTCCCTTTTGCAAAAGATTTTCCTATTTCCTATTATGCACTTTTTATTTTGCTCTTTATCTGTATACTTTAGGTTTTTCATATGAGAGAAATCATGTAGTATTTAAATTTGTGTGCCTAATTTACTTAACATTCATTATGTTCTCAAGGTGCAATCATTTTCTTACAAATGACTTTAAACTTATCCTTCTCTATGGTAGAGCAGTACTCCATTGTGTGTAAATGCCATATTTTCTTTATCTATTCATCTATTGATGGCCATATGGGCCACTTCCATGATTTAGGAATTATGAGTTGTGCAGCTGTAAACACAGGTATGCATGTATCACTGTAATATGATGCCCTTAACTCTGTTGAGAAGATAACAAGAACAGCTGAGTTGAATGGACTTGCCCTTTTTAGTGATTTGAGGAATCTCCATACTGATTTTCATAGTTTGTACTTATTTACACTCCCATCCACAATGTAGAAGGGTTTCTTCCTTTTTCCCTGCCACTTCATCAGCAGTTGTTATTACTTGATTTCTCAATGCTGGCCATTCTTCTCTGGAGTATGGTAGAATCTCAGTGTTGTTTTAATTTACATTTCTCTAAAATAGCCACGGATGTTGAACATTTTTCATGTATTTATTGGCTATTTATACTTCTGGCTACCTATCTGAAGAGGATAAAATCTAGACCCATATCTTTTACCATGTACTAAACCAAAATCAAAATGGATCGAAGATTTAAATGCTAAAACAGAAACAATCTGCTGGAAGATAAAACAGCTAAAACTCTTGAAGACATAGGTGTAGGCAAAGACCTTCTGAACAGAATCTCAACTACACAAGAACCAACGAATGGGACCAAATCAAAAATTTAAAAAAACTGCACAGCAAAGGAAACAACAGGGTGAAGAGATAACCTATAGAATGGGAAAAACAATTTTTACCAGCTATTTTTCAGAGACAGGACTAATATCTAGAATAAAGAACTCAAAAAGATCAAAGCCTCCAATTAAAAAAATGGGCAACTGAAATGAACAGACACTTCCCAGGAGGAACTAATATCTTAAACCAATTCACAGCCCTGTAACCATATCTCTATTTTAGATAATTACTCTTGAGGAAAGTTCTTAATATGTACCAGATATAGTTCTAGACGCAGAAATATAAACTTCCAGTTAATACAGTAGACACTTATCCCCTATCTCATAACATATAAAAATTTTGGCTCCCACCTTGCCAAATCTAGAATTAAAAGACAGCAGTCCTCAATCCTTTTATCCCTACTAGTATCTCCTTATTTATCTTACAGACTAACAGTACCATTTAATCATCTACAAAGGACAGTGAACTGTTCTGGCTAGAAAGGCCAGCGTGAAATGGTGAAGAGATCAGGTGCCAGACTAGATGATCTGGATTTAACTATTTACTTCCATGACTTGGCATACGACATGGGTAAGTTAAAAAACTTCCCTGTGTTTCAATTTCCTCATCTATAAAATGGGGACTGACAACTGGATTCACCTGAGAGCTACTGAAAGGATTAAATATATTAATATACACACAAAATACTCAGGACAGTCTGCTGCTAGGACTGAATTATAGTATCACACAGCTTTATACAGTGTTCTATTTAATAGTTTTATTGATCCCACTTGTCAAAGTGGGAACTACATAGCTTAAAAAGGTTAGGTAACTTCCCCAAGATTACCCAATTAATGAATAACAGAGAGCAGATCCAAAGTATGATCAACTCAACAAGTACGTACTTTGTACTACACCATGTTTATTAGTGCTTTGACAAATTTATCTATGAAACAGCATTGAAGACTTATTTCTCATTGTTTTTCATTATAGTATACTAATGTGCTGATACTATTATGTAATTTTTAATTTTTATTTTATTAATACAAGTTTGCAGCTTATAATGATAAAATTCATTATGGATAGTTGGTATCCATTAGTAATTTTAATTCTTTTAATGTTAATTCTTTTAAATGCTTTTAATTTCCTTTCCCCTCCCCTCCCTTAACTCCCTCATCTCTTGGTCCCATTGTCATTTGCAAGAGTTGTCCATCATAATTAAATTGAATTGATCAAATTCCAAAGAATGAGCAAAGATAGCTGGTATTTTGTTTTACATGTTTAATTTTCATACGATACTTTTGAAAAAAGCTGCAAATACCTTGCTATTTCTAATATGGACTCCGAGGGCAGGTGATGCAGATTGGGAGAAAGGAAGAAATGCAAGACAGCGCCCAATGACAGTCATGTATACAGGTGCCCTAAGATGGGGTACAAGGCCCTCTTTGTCCCCTTTATACTTGAGGATAAATGACACTGCTATGCCACATCAGGGTTTATACCTTTGCTATTTTCCTTCCCATATACAGTACTGTATCAATTACTTTCCTGAAGTAAATTTCCTAGAAATAGAAGTGTTGAGTCAAAAGGTACATAAATTTTTAAGCTTTATGACAGAATGCTAGTTAGCCAATTTAAAACAAAGGTTTTCTGATTCTCATTCCCACCAAGTATATATGTGACAGCCCATTTTCTGTACTTGACATTATATTTATCTCTTAGTAAAATCAGTCATGAAACATTAATATTTATTTGCTGTATACCACCTACCACAGTGTAGCCCCAAAGACAAAGGCAAACATGAGTGAACTTAGTCTACCTTTTCTGCCCCACATGTCTAGTTTAAAATTCAGTTATTGATTGTGTATATACTGTCTTCTTCCCGTCCAGTTTAAAAGACTTTAAGGTCAATAAATTTAAAGAGATCTTTCATAGCTAATGTGTTCCTAGGAAAATCTGTCCAATCAGTCATGAGTCCTTACAAGAAACTCCACTGTGGGAAAATAGTATAAGATATTAAAGTGGGCACTCTTAATAGGTTATCACATGCCTACAGTCCTCACACCCTGGAAGGCTACATAAGGCTGGAGGGTCCTAAGTCCAAGTCCTATCTGGATAACCTAGTGACTCAGTGAGACCCTGTCTCAAAAAAAAAAAAAAAAAAGAACAAAGACTGTACCCAGTATAGTACTCTGGCACAAAACAAAACAAAATACAACTATGTAAGGCAAACTGTGTAAGATAAACAATGTAAGTTAAACTGTGTAAGGTAAACAATGTAAGGTAAACTGAAAAAGTTCTGGAAGTCCTAATTTTGTCTTTACACAGCATGATCAAAATACAGTGAATGCTGCTGCCAAATTCATCCAGTGGAAAGGCAGACTTGTAAAAACATTATTTTGAGGTCACAACGAGCTGTTTCATCTGCTTTGACATCATGAGACTTCTGGCTCTTCCCCAAAGTCAAAATGACCATCAAAGCTGAAAGCTTTAAATCACTTTAGGTTATCAAGGCAACCGTGACATTCACAAAAGACTTCAGAACTGCTTCAGAAAACAGCAAAATGATGGGACAAGTACGCAAGAAACAAGGGGGAGTGTTTTGGGGGGATTAATGACAACATGCTTTTTACTGTATTAAATTTAAACACGCACCTTATTTTTTGATCCTACCATGTATCTTTCAGACAAACCTTTTGAGCTACTCATTCTTTAAGTCTATAGTACCTAGACCCATGTAACTAGTCTGCAAAGGGAAAATGAAGCTAGAAGTGGTATTTTTGAGTGTAGTTTTCTATTTTTATGTTTATTCTCTTTTTGGTAAGTTAAAACATTTTTTTCCTTTACTTTTACATATTGCAATAGCTAAAGTGAAAATAACTTTTCTATCTTAACTACAATGAATAGCTATTTTAATTAACACTAAGAACAAAAAGTGCTTTGAGTTGGCTCAAAGGAGGAATAGAAGACAATGTGGATTTATACATGAAATACTAAGCTCTGTAGCAGAATTCTTTTTAACCTCATTCTATACCACAGGGAGCCACATCACAAGATGCTACAAAGGTAGGGCAGAGATGAGCTAAAATAAGAATTAGTATGTTTTTGTAAAATAAATTTGTCTACTTTTTAACATGACTTTCTATATGAATTAATGGGGAGAATGGAACAAAGCTTAAATGGGCCCTTAAGTGGTATGTAACGAGCTTCATGATTCCAATTTTCTTTTTGCAACTGGGAATCTAGCGTGGTAAGCACTATTTTATTTAAATATTCTATTCAAATATTAACCACTGTCAAGTTATTTTGGCTGCCAAATGAATATTTAAATTAGCCTTGTCATAAATCATGGTTTAAATCTCAAAATTAGTATCTGCATATACATTATGATCTAAAGAGAATACTGTGACATGTTGTAGGGCAGGGGAAGAAGTCCAGTGATTCACTAAGATCAACAGATGCTAACAGAGAAATGTGTAAAGTTAAAGAAATCAGCATACTATGTCTTGAATGAGTCAAATTCAAGTCACCTGAAATTCAAACATGAGTAAACATGTAACTCAAAGCAAAACCATGTAAAAAGAAAATACAGATCCCTTCCATTTGTCACTAGCTTTAGAAACAGGAACAATTCACCAACTCCTCAAAATCCGTGGCTAAAATGTGAAGACCTGCAAATGTGTTACAATGGCCAAGAGATGGTACAAAATATTCAGTTACTCTGACTTAAAGTTGAATCCAAATTCAAGATGCATTTCCCTTAGGCACTGTTTGTTTCCCTTGAGGAGGCAAGGATTTGAACGATTTCATGCACAATCCAAGTGACCAAAAACTTACCAGCACCAGGTATCAAAAATGACCACACAAAAGTCCTCACCTTCTAATTCTGAAATATTATAATGTACCTCGTGTATTAAGGTTGAAATCTGGGTGACTTTCCTATGAATCACATGGGAAACCAGGGCCAGAAACACTGGTTCCTTCAGTCACAAAACAGGCCACTGTCCTTATCCCGTCCCCAACCTCAAAAAATCACCAAGCCCCTCTACCTTTCCTAGTAACAAAGGAGAAGGGATAAAACGTCAGTAGCCAAGTTTGCAAAAACGACTTACAACTTCTTTACAAACTGTTCTCATCGCCAGACCTGTGCAGTCGTAGATTCAGTAATCGGTTGGTGGACCCAGAAATTAATACGTTCAAGCTCCTAACACTTTAGGTGCTTTCTGTTCAAATTCAGGACAGTCCTAACTCTCAGCTGGAGTTCCCCTAAAGCCAAATACTAGGAACAGCTTTATCGACCCAGTGTCTGGAACAATCACTAGAAATACCGAGGGCAGGGGCGGGGAGGAAACATTCGTGTCATCTTATTTATTTATTTTTTTAAAAAATTCCGTCCTTGAACTTCTATGGAGTCCAACAAGGAACCTAAAAATAGCTTTTCCATGACAGTGGCAGAGGGAGTCGCGGGAAGGTAAAGTGTTTTACTATTTTTTTTTTTACCTCCAGCGGGCTTCGCGGGGCGGGGACCTGCCCGGGGCGGACCTTTTTCTGGGAAGGGGACAGGAAGGCAGGTGAGGGGCGCGGGGCGCGGAAGCGGCCGGGCTTCCGCGGCTCGTGCGGGGTTCGGGGTCGCGGAGGGGGCGGTGTCCCCGGGCAGCCGGGAAGCGGGGGGCGGAGCGGTGATCCCCGCCCGGGCGGAGCGAGGGGGCGGCTGGCAGCACCCCGGGCCCGTCCGCGGACAGCGGGTGCGCACGGCCCCGAGCCGCGGTTGGCGAGGCCGCCCTGGCCCCCGGCGGACTCACCGCTGGAGCACTCGGGGCTGCGAACACGGCGGGCGGGGCTGCGTCGGCCGAGGTGCTGAAGGAGGACGCGCGCGGGGCTCCGAGGGGAGGCGGCCGGACACCAAGCTTGGCCCGCGGGCCACTGCGGCCGCAGGCTACACGGACCACCGGGAATCTGGCCCGGGGCGCGGATGCCGCTGCTTCCGCCTTCTCCGTTCTCCCCGGGCAGCGAGGGGCGGGGAGTGCGGGGGAGGAGCCAGAGTGGCCCAGGCCCACGAGCGCCCCCTGGCGCCGGTCCTCCACGGCGAGAGCTACAGCGCAGGCGCGGCGCGCTGCCGGTTGTGAGCTCCGGCAGGCGGTCGGTAAGCGGGCTTCCCGCCTGCTCTGTGTCCCACCGTGGGAGGTCTTGCTCCGCAGTCCGAATTCATATTCTCATTCTCCCCTCCCTCCCTCCATCTCTCTCCTTCTCTCCTCTCACTCTTTGCCCTCCCTCTCTTCTCTGTCTCTGTCTCTCTCTCTCCCTCCTCCTCCCCGTCCCTCTCTCTTCTCTCTCTGTCTGTCTCTCTCTGTCTCTCACTCTGTGTGTCTCTGTCTGTCTGTGTCTCTCTCTCCTCTCCTCTCTCCGTTTGTGTGTGGTGTGTTGCGGGTGAATAATTGATTGGGTGCTCCTCAGAGATACCAGTAATCCCAAACTATTATTTCCATAGCCTTCCTATTCAAGCAGGAGAAAACCCACCTGGGTGAGATCTCTTGATCCTGGAGAATTCTTTAATCCTTAACTCCACCCTCTTTGCCAGGGAAGTTTCCACGATAGGTAGAACCATCTATTGATCACACGGTCTTTCTCCTTCACCTAGGCCAAGGGAGTCAGCCCATACATGAACCATTTCTTCTACATTGCTGCCAACGATACTAGCTCGTCCTTTGTCATTGTCATGGGGAAGCTACTTTGAATTCCCTGTTTAACTGGACAGAAATGTCTACAGAATGTAAGGACACGTTGCAGGAGGTGCGCGAAAAGATTTGCATCCATCTTTGCAAATTGGGTTATCTTCTACCTGGTAGAGTAGGTGTTACAGGGGAGTGGTCATAGGTATGTAGGTATGCTGATCCAGTTCTTTTTCCTTTCATAAGCTGCATGAATTTAAATTAAGTTACTTAATCTGCGTCTCAGTGTTCTTATCTCATATTAATGTGGGAATAGTAATAAGGTTGTTGGATGGAGTACATTAATAAATACATAAATACATGATTTGAAATTGTCTATGAAAAAAATAAATATGTGCTCAATAAATATTCACAGTAGTATAGATCCTGGCTTTGTCGGCACATGTTTACTAAAATTGCTTATCTATTTAAGACAAGAGTTTGTTGCTAGTTCTCAGACTCAAGTGGCTCCCTTTAAAAATGTGTCTCGAAATACTTGAGATATAAAAGTATAAAGAATTATACTCGTGTGTTTGTCCCCCAGTTTAAAAAATAAAACAATGCCAGTAGAATGGCCAGCCCCTGTGTAACCCTCCCCAGTACCACCCTTTTACAAATAAATCTCTCAAGGGATGGGGAGGCAATCATATACAACCGAGAGATGGCAAAAAGGAAGACCAAGGGAGAAGGACCTCCCACTACTTATTAGTGTAAGCTCTGGTGTAAATTAAGTCCCCTCCCAGCTTCAGTTTCCAAAAACATAAAAAAGATAATGATGTCTGTCTAACAGGACTTTTGTCAGCATCAATTATTAAAAAAAAATCTCTGGGAAAACTCAGCACTAGATTTTCAAATAAAGATCAGATGTCTTGTTTGTATTTCTTTACATTGTTAACATAAGCATCCTTGAGGAAGGCCTTTTCCTACCTTTAAATCCTATTTCTTTTTCACTACCTTATGCATAGTGCAGAATCACTGGGCTCACCCATGCCCCAGGCACACAGGAAACTTACAGTTCTTCACTTGTAGTCAGACAGGGCTTGTGACAAGTTCTGACTCATCATCTGTGATAGGAAGAGAGGTTCGTCCTTTTCAGGATGAAGCATTTGATTTTCATCATAAGATCCTTCCCTATGTTCAACCACAAAGAACATGGGGTGACTATGAAAAAGAATGGTGGACTATTGAGTTGCTATATAGATGACAATTGTCAAATGAGAGACCCTATGGGAAAGTATCTTTTACCCAGGGGGAGTTGGAGACAGCTGTCTGGGAAGGAGAGATTTGAACTAAAAACATGAAAGATGGCTTCTTCACATAAAGACTTTTAAACAGAACAGTCTAGGCAGAGGCAACAGCTACTGTGAAGGCCTGACAGCTGAAACAAGTGAAATGATTTATAACTCAGCATCTGTATATTCAGTGTGGCTTGGAGGTGGGAGTTGAGTGGACCTTTAGACTTTGCACAAAGTAACTGTATCCAGATAGTTTTAAGAAAGTAACATTGTACAGAGAAGCTGTGTATTCACAAAAAAGAATACAATCTGGTATATGCAATCCAGATAAAAAACATTTTATAGTCAGAATCTTTCCCAAACAAGAACCAAAAAGTAGATGGGGCAGTTTGTGGTAAAATTAATGAATAAAACAAAACAAAAAAACAAGTTAATTGGGAGAGGAATCAGATATGATAGAACCTAGCAAAAAGATCAAGGTAATGCATTGTGGCATTTCCCAAGTAATTCTGTTTAGGGAATCTGCTCTGGGTCAAAATTTTCCCCCTAGCTGTGTGTTTTTAAAAGCAGGCATTTTGGGAATGGCCTGATGTCATTAGTCTTTGAGTTGTAAAAGCAATTACCTATTGTGTGATTTCATGATTGCTAACAGTAGTTAAATGAAGCTGCAAAAGCACATGAAAGAGTGTTACCCAATAAAGGAGTTTGGTCTTGGAATATACTTCAAGTTTAGTAACTTTGAGAACTGGCCTCACCCTTCCTCTCTGTTCCCTGAGTCTTTTCCCTCTCTAGCAAAATGAGGTTAAGTGCCTTGGGCAGAGGAGGGAGGAGGCAATGAAGGAGTGGGGGGATGCAGGAATGTGTAGAGGAAGCCTCCAGATAGTAATAACAGGTTTGGAGCAGTGCCTTTGCTAAGGCAACTGTCCAGCCTAAGAACAGACTCATACTAGAAGGCAAATGTTTAGTTCTGGAATCACCATGAGTATGAACGTTTTTTGTTACTATAACAGAATACCTGAGACTGGGAGACTGTGAAGTAAGGAGGTTTGTTTAACTCACAGTTCTGGAAGTTCAAGAGCTCACATCTGATCATGGTCTTCCTGCTGGCAGAGTTCCTGTTGGCACATATCAGAGTATTACATAGCAAAAGACAGAGGGAGTATGTGTTTGTCTGGGTGTTCTGGTCTCTCTAGTTTTTCTCCTAAAGCTCTCAGGGTTCAATAATAGGAGTGCCACCCAAATGCACTTATAGAATTCTACTTCTCAAAGGCCCCATCTCTAAATACCACAGTAGGATTAGGTTTCAGTCCCTTTGGTACTTCACAATGAAGCTCAAAACCAGGATAAAACTCATATCCAAACCATCATAACCCTTTAGAACCTAGGGAAGTTCTCCATATTGTTCATGGCAAAGAGACATCTTTGGTAAAGCCTATCTACTAGTAAGGAGTAATACTAATTGTCCTCCCTCTTCATTCTCTGCCTCAAATCCCAATCAAGAACGTAGGCTTTTTGTGGCTGTATTCATTTAATGTGATTTTAGACAAAGAAAATGAATCCTCCTCCTTCTCTTTTTCCCTCTTTGTCTTACTCCTCCTCCACCCCCCAATTTCCCATTTGAGAGAGAGGCAAAGGTAGGCACACTGGGCCTACTTTTTCCCCTAGTTTCATTACTGCTCATCAAACAATGTTGAGATGATAAATTGACCCAATTAACTGCTTACCTAGAGGGAAAGAATGCAGCAGTAAGAGAATGTGACTATCTGATGTATTCGTTATAGTTTCAATGTAAATGAACTGTTTTTGTCTGATTTGTATTTATGTTTCTTGTGAGGTGAGTTAGAACACAGTGCACATAAAATAATTTTCTTTTTGCAGTACTGCTGACTGAACCCAGAACGTTCATGCTGAATTACATCCCCATGCCCGGCTCTTTTTTAATTTTTATTTTAAGACAGTGTTTTGCTAAGTAGGTAAGTTGCACAGGCTGGGCTATAACCAGCAATCCTTTTAGCCATGCTGAAAATTGAGAATAAAATCGATTTTTGAAATGACAGAGCTAAGGGTCAGATAATCAAGCAAGGTAAATAATACCTTACGATTTGTACTTAATACTTTCTATTCTGGATACATTTTTAAAAACTACTATTAAGAAAAATCGTACAAAACTTAAAATAAATTAAAAGAATGTCTAAGTGTTCCTTTTAATGTCCTGTTCAACATGTTCACCTAGTAGCTATTTACTTGTCTGTGTTGGAGTATGTGCCTTTGTGTGACTTTGCTATTTACATTTTTTTGGGGACCAGATACTAAAGCCACACAGTAACTTATAGATTTCCATTCTGGAAGAAAATATAACTTCAAGGTTAATGTATTAAAAGTATTAACCAGTTTTGTGTCTATTAAACAAGTTAATTTATTTCATCATTCATTTGATCACTTGTGTAAAATTGCCACCTCTTAAATTTTCTTTGAGGCAGTTTTATCATCTTATTGATTCTCTCACTCATTGAAGAGACATATAAAACCTTAGACATACATTTACTGTATTTATATCAGTCTTGTGCTTAACTTTTTGAAAATTATACTGTATTCTCTTGGGGCATAAGACTAGGTCAGCAGATCCATTCCTTACTTTTCTGCATAAATTTGTACTTTAGCATTATACTAGCTCACTATGCATCTCAGTACCTTTTTCTGAGGGATATAGGAAGCAATCTGTGTGTTTACCCCCTTGGTACAATGAACAGTAAGAAGTGTGCAAAAATGGCAAAACAGGATTTGACCTACTTTTATGCCCCAGCTAACTGGTTTTGTATATGTTTACCTGAGCATCACAGAGGGTCCAATTGACCCACATCCCTCCAGGATTTGTATAAAGGTTTGTTGTGTTTTTTTGTTTTTTAATTCTTCTGGTAGAAGTAGGCCAATTCAATACAATGGAATATGAAAAAGCAGATTTTCAGATTTTGGAGGAGGTTGAAAGTGAATTATCAGATTATTCATGCATGGATGATGAAGATGATTCGTGATGGTAAAATACATGCTTTCACAGCAGAAGAGCAGTGTGGGTGTATGATGATAATGATAACTTTGACACTGGCCATGTGAACCAAAGTTCCTGTGACAGCAAAATGGAGTAAGAATCAACAAATACAGATATGGGGACTGCAGACCTCCTTGATTCAGATGGTGAAGAAAACAGCAATGTAAGTACATATTTGACTAGTTGAAATGTTGGAAAATGGCCATGCATCTAAATGGAATGATCCTATATTAGAACTAGGTCTGAAAATATAATGAGGGTCTTGGTAGGGGTGAAATGCATTAGACAGAATGCCAGCACTGCCATTGAATGTTGGAAATTGTAACAGATGAAATGCTATAAGATGCTGCAAAATACATAAAGGCTGAAATGCAAGTAAAGTGTTCTGTATGCATCAACAGCCATATTCAAGAATTATTTATTATGACACCTCACTAGCTGAACTGAAAGCATTCATAGTTCTGCTGTACTTAAGCATAGATTTCTCATGTTGATCACAGGAATGTAAAAGACTTATGGAAAAGTGATGCATCAGAATATGGCACAAAAATGTGTGTCCTTGTAGCGGCAAAGACATTGTGCTTTCAATTTAGACATTTATCCTAGAACTGAACCATCAAGTCCTTATGCATATAGTAATAAGCTGAATGATGTGAACAGACTTGTTGCTCCCATCTCTCAAACTAATTGAATGTGACACTGGGCAGTTGATTTACTGGTTTCCAATTGATGTTACATTTGCTAACAAAGCACAAGTTGACCAGTGCAAGAACTGTACACTGGAACAAAGCACAAATTCCAAATGAAATGTTGTATTTTCAAAACAGTTGTATAGTACAACCTTTGGATTTCAGAAAGACATAACATTGGCCTTGTATATGGCAAAGAAAAGCAAACTGTTCCTGCTGATGTCAACATTTCACCATGATGGAAATATTGATAGGGAAACCTCAGCAAAATAGAAACTTGAAATGGAAACTTTCAACAAGACTGAAGGTGGAGCAGATGTTGATGAGTTATGCAGCAACTGTGATGTTACTTGAAACACAAAGCATTGGCCAATGGTTGTGTTTCACTCACTCCTAAACATGTGTGGCATAGTTTGACAGTTTACAAAGAAAATAACAAGTGCAAAATATCATGGAGAAATTTTCTTAGAGGACTGAGACTGAAGCTCATATGAGATCATTTATAGCAGAGGAAAAACAAAGTGTTTTTGCCCAGGGAACTATGCAAAAAAATTGTGGAGCACACTGGCGAGCTGACAGGTGAACAGGCAGGCACAGCATCTCAAAGATCTACTACAACAATAGAAAAACAAAAAAGATGTCAACTGTACCCTACATGAAAGTACAAGTGCACACCTCTAATCCCAGCAGTCAGAAGGCTGAGGCAGGAGAATTTTTGCAAGTTCCAGGACAACCTGGGCTACAAAGTGAGCTCAAGGCCAGCCTGAAATGCATAGTGAGACCCTGTATCAACCAAACCAAACCAAACTAAACTAAACCAAACCAAACCAAAGCAAAACAATAATAGTAATAAGGAAAACAAAACATAGGTGCTATCAGTGTAAGTGACACTTGCGTATAAGGAACCTGCGGTTGTGTGAAGACTATCTTAGGTGTAACAGTTGAAGCAAAGCTTATTTCTGTGGTAGACTTTTGTTTGTGTGTACATTGTTGTTCACATGGGTTTTTATTTTTGATGTTATCTTTTAGGTTTTGTAAGCAAGTGAACAGCTGATGTGAAAATGTTGATGTCTATTCTAAATACTAATTGCATATTTGATACTGTATTTTATTGACATCTTATTTCCCTGTTAATTGTACGTTGTGCAACATAGTAGGAAACTTCTGGTGAAATAGGAAGTGAAGAGAAGTGAGAAGACTGTCACATAGGAAAGGCAAACTAAGCATGTGTGCTGTCAGTGTAAGCCAAACATGCAGTTGTCATGAATGAGGACGGCCTTGGGTGACAGTTCAAGCAAAGCTTATTTTTGTTGTAGACTTCTGTTGGTATTTTCATTGTAGTTCATACAAGAATTTATTTTGGATGTTATCTTTTAGGTTTTGTAAGGAAGTCCACAGCTGATGTGAAAACACTGATGTCTGGTCTAAATGCACAATACAAATTAAGAGGCTGATAATTTATTGTATTGATATTTTATGTTCCTGTTAACTACACGCTGTATAATACAAGAACCTCCTGACAAAACAGCAAGACCACTGAGATGTCAAGTATGTCCTCTAAAAAGGCCAAGAAAGCCAAAGACGTGCTGTCAGTGTAAGCCATGCGTGTGTACAGATTGTGTCATTGTCATGCATGCAGACTGCCATAGATGTGATAATTGAAGATTATTTTTTTGTAGGCTGCTATTGGTATTTTCATTGTAGTTCATATGGGAATTTATTTTTGATGTTCTTTTTTAGACTTTGTACCCCAAAAACCAGTCAATGTTGAAAATTTTGATGCTTTAAAAAACTCTCAATAAATATTAAAAGCTTAATACTTTATTTCTGTGATTTTTCTAAGTATCCATTTTTAATATAATGAAACTCATAGAGTAAAAATTAGTAATTCATCAATAGAAATATTCTAAGGAATAAACGTGGGTTAACTGTATGCTGTGAGGGTTTACCATGAGAGCATTCCTGTTTGACTACACTTGTTCCCAGTATTTGCGTAGCTAATAAGCAATACTTGATAGAGCTTTCTATGTCTGATGTCTACAGCCCGTTGAATTTAATAAGGTTGACTCTTTCAGAGCATTAGGATTTTCATAATAAATCTTAGTCATGTACTGTACCATCAAATCAGTAATGTATGTTTAAACTTTGGTTTATCTGTGTTTTGAAACAGTTAGGATTTTGTCCCTTGGAAATGTGTGAATTACAGTCTGAATTGTGTCTGTTCCTGGTGGTTGCTTGATGTAAACACTGTGAAAGTGGTAGTTAAAATAGAAAGTGTCGGAAGCAGGGCAGTAGAAAGTGTCTTGAACCATCCTTTGAATTTGGTAGGAAAAATAAGAGATGTGCTCCCAATGTTCCTGATTAGAATTTATAGTATAATTTTCCCCCAAAGGCAATTAAATAATGATTACTTTCATGAATTACCCACAGTGTAGTTGAAATAATATGCCTTTGATTCAACAGTGTTATTTTCAGTAATTGTATTTTCTCATTGCAAACATATTTCAGATACAATATGAACCAAATTGTTTTTTGTGGGGCAGACTTGGAAAATAGTTCCAATTCATAACATTGTTTTTATAGAAAGTACGTATTTTGTTCTAAGTAGCTAAATAAAAATGCTTTGAGCAGGAGGGAGTGTACAGTGCTTGTATAGATTGGGAACAGCCTACCGTGAAGTTTATTATAATGACAAAATTAGGTGAATTATCAACTGCTTTACTATAAAAGGAAATGGAAGATTTGTGTAAATATCCCTGTGTGTGTTTTGTTAATGCTGTCCCACTTTTTCATTTTCTATCCCATGTGGTAGGGCACACATTCCAGGTACCCACAGGTTTTGCCCACATTTGCCTTTTTCATGTCGTGCTGTTGTTAATACTTGTGACTTTTAAAAGCAGAGTAATTTTCAATCCCAGATTGAACGTTCAGCATTTCTCCTACCCAAAACATCACTTTCATTCCAGTTCCTTCCAGAACAGATTTCTTTCTGAGTCTTTGCAGTGTAACATAGCTTTAATGAAGAACAGGGAAATGATCCCTTGCTTTTAATAGAGTAATATTCATGTTCTGAGTGGCAGGTAATATTAGTGTGCTTTCTTAAGGAAGATTCTGTAGGGGATTCAAATTATGTTAAATTAATAAGTTCTCTGAATATTCAACATGTTCACGTTACAAGATTGCTGAAACAATTATCTGAGTGCAGTGGTGTTGGTAATTCCCAGAAAGATTGTATCAATTTATGCTTTATCCAGATCTTGGTATGTCTCCTATTCATTCTCCACAGGAAACTAAGATTTCCTATTACTTTTTTTTTCTAGTCTGTTTTCTCTGAAGAAATTGAAGGTGAGTTGAAATCTTGTTGCGGACTAAATAGTGTGGCCACCTAAGGTGACTCTATTTGGAGATAGGGCCTTTAGGAAACAATTAAAGCTTAACGAGGTCATAAAGGTGAGATGCTAATTGAGCATAATGTCTTTGTAAAATGAGAGTTAGAGAGACACCAGGAGTGTTTGTGCTCAGAAGATAGATCATGTGAGGACACAGCAAAAGGAAAGCCACCTACAAGCAAAGGAGAAGGATCTCAGAAGAAACCAAAACTGCAAAGGCCTTGAACTTGGACATCTAGCTTCTCATAGTGTCGGAAATGAGTATCTGTTGTTTAAATCACCTATTCTGTGGTATTTCTTATGGCAGACTTAGATGGCTGATACAGACTGTATCTACTTATCATTCTGATAATCTACAGAAACTTCTGGGGGATCGTGGCACATGTCTGATTTTTATCATCAACACTGAATGCTGCTGAAAATTTCTTTTCTGCTGAATGTTTTCATAGACATTGTAGCAGGGCATTGAGAAAAAAGGATCCACTTGGGCTTCCATTAATCTACTCTGAAACTTTACATATCTTATGGTTTTTGTTAGCTTTTTTTTTTTCTTTTTGGCATGTTAGGGAAACAAAGGCAGAAAAGAAAGAAGGCCTTTATTGCTGCAATGGGAGGGCTGCAGAAGAATGCAAGATCCCTTGGAGACAAAGAAGACATGGGGCTGTCATTAGGTTTGATGGGGGTGGAGTTTGACGGGGCGGGCAGAATAAGGTACTGATAGCTGATTGGGGATAGGCTGGCACGCGTGAAAAGCAGGACGTTCAATTCGGGCTTGGGAGAAGAACATGGAGATCAGTATTGGAGGGACACGCTGTTGTTCCAGGGTCCAGTACCATGTTTGGCAGGCACAGCGCTGGGCCTGACAGAGCTTCAGACAGATGGAATCCATCAGTTTTCATCTTATCTTATAGCAATTTCATATTCTATTCATTGATAGAAACAGCTTCAATGTCACCTGCCCAATCAACCTGTAGCTGGCAAGTAACGGTTTTTATGTTCTATATTCTCTTTCCAGAACAGTATTGATGCTTAAAAAGGCTAGATGATTGGTCGATTTGTTTAAATCCTCAAATTGAATCCAGAGGCACAGGAATCCTTGATCCTTTCTGTTTCCTAAGGTTAGATGTAAATTTTGATTCCATACAGAGTAAGGGAAAAGGGGACAGGGGCTTTCTTCCAACAGATGAGTGTTTAGGACCCGCTAGCTCTGGTGCCCACTTGACACGATTTGCTGGTCTGTTGTTTTCCTTAGGGACCTAGAGGCAGATGCAGACAAACAGCAGGTGAGGAGGAAGGGCCTTGCTGAACAGACCAGAACGCTGTAAACAATGGAGCTATATTAAGAAAACCCTTGCATCTGCAGCATTTGTTTCCATCCTGCTCCCCGCTGGTCATTTTCATGAATTGTCAGCTGGTCAGTGATGCAAGATGATAATATACACAAGTCACATCAAGGAGGATTCTTAGACATAATATTTGGTATTTCACAAAGTCTTTGCAGCACATGCAATGATTGGAGGTTGTACACAAGATGATTTTAGGTGAACACCTATTCACATTGGGCAAGTGTTAATACTGAATTGCATTCCCAGTGTTCTTTCAATCCTTCTAATCTGGGAACAGAGCAATATCTCTGGTGCTGACACTTCCGTTTACCTTTTTCTAACAGAAAGCATTTCACCTCATGCACAGTATTTCTAGTATTACCATTTGATATCGTAGAAAAGTCCTTCTTTGAACTTAACTAACTAATGAGTCCTCTTAAGGACGAATATGAAGCATCAGGTAGTATTTGGATAAGGAAAAAACTTGGGAAGGTGGTACACAGAGTGATATTATGAAGATACTTATGGTGCAGTATGTACTGCCAACTCCTCCATATTGCTTCTACACTTGAAGAAATGAAACCCCTTGTGGAATGTTCTCAGAGATACTCAGCTGACAGAGTTGTGATGGTTTACTAGTAGTATCTATAATGACCAAAATGCCCAAAATGAAGGCGAAACTGCCCCAGAAGTATCTAGAACTTAGCATCTTGGTGGGACTTGGTGATGCCTGATGTACAGAGAAAGTCTTTGCCAAGGAACCCTGCTACTGGTCCCCAGAAGACAATAAGAAGAGTGGAGTGAGAATTGAAAGTGTGACCTCCATGGCTTTAAAAGGTATAGAAAACCAAGGATTTAAAACCACATGGAGCAGGGAAATGTGGACTTGCAGGGTGGTGTGAAGGTGATAAATCATCATACCATCATTGTCAGACTTGGGGCCTTACATCATATTTTGGCTCATTTCCTGTTAATCAATTAACTAATTCTTATTTTATACCTCCAATGTAGAAAAATGGGAGGGGGGACCCACCCTGTACTGTGGTTCCTTAGTATCTACAGAGACTGATATTTAAACCCACAGGGACTCAAAGCTCTTATATAAAATGGTATATTGTTTGCATATAACTTATACACATCCTCCCAAATATTGCGAATCACCTCTAGATTATTTTTAATACCTAGTATAATGCAAATGTTATGTAAATAGCTGCTACTGTGAACTGTTTAGGGAATAATGACAAGAAACAAGAGAATAATAACAAGAAATGTTCAGTATGGGCATAATTCTCTCCCTGAATATTTTTGTTCTGTGGTTGGTTGAATTCTCAGGTGTAGAACCCACGGAATTGGAAACCTACTATATGAAATTTGCAAGTTACAAATCTCAGTTGGGCAAATAAGCGTATTTCTCTGTGTTCAGAAGGCAGTTGACTGTCCATTAGGAACCTGCATTGACCTTGAAGGCAAGACAAGTAAGTCCAGTTGATACCTAGTTCTGTCTGTCATCTCAGATTAAACTGGGTTCCCCTCCTACCCACTTCCTGGTGGCTCCAAGGCTTCTGGCCTAGGGGTGACAGCTGGGGACTTGCCTGGCTGACATCTTCTCAGGGTCACACATGTGGTCTTGATCATGCCTTCGTCTGCATCTTTTTTCAATCTCAACTCCTCTGACTACAGCTGCTTCACCTATATGTGAGCCCTTTTTTTCTTTCTCTCTTTTTTCTTCCTTTCTTTCTTTCTTTCCTTTCTTTCTTTCTTTCTTTCTTTCTTTCTTTCTTTCTTTCTTTCTTTCTTTTTCTTTCTTCTTTTTAACCATTCCAGCATGAGAGCCCCTGTGATGGGCTTGTCTCAGCACCCCACATAGTATTAGTGACACTGCTGCCACCGGGCCTCAGGGGGCACAGCTCCTGTGCAGCTGCGGGATTTTGTTCACTTTCCAAGCTCTGTGCAGAAAATCAGACCCTTTTTGCCTCATGTCCCAAGAATTACTGGGAGGCGATGGTATTGTAGCCTCCCACCCTGTCCTGACTTGGTCTAAGGTGAATTTCTTAGTTCCTTTTGTGCCACTAAAATAGAGTACTATTAGTAGACTATGTGAAAAAAAAAACCCTAAAATTTATTTCTCACATTTCTGGAGGCTGCAAAGTTCAAGGTCAGTGTGCTGACACCTGGCTGTGACATAATGTGTTGGGAGGCGCCACATGGGATGAAATCTAGAGAGTGCCGAACTTGCTTTTGTAATGAACCAGGCACCGTAATGAACGCTCTCCTAGGATAAGGACAGCAAGCTATTCAGGAGGGCAGAGCCCTCATGACCTAATTGTCTCATAAAGGCCCCAACTCTCAACACTGTTGTGCTGGGCGTTTGATTTCCAACAACTGAGCTTTAAGGGACCTATTCCAACCCAGCAGTTGTGGCTGAGATGTAGAGACCCTTAAAGGCTGGAGGCTGTCACCAGCATCCTCCTTTTACTTGGTCTCTCTCTTTTCATCTTCTGTCTTGCCTTCCAAGATCTTTCTTTATCCCCCAGGAGTATATTTTACAACTGGGAATGAGATGGCCTTAATTTCATTCACACTTATTATTTATGGGATACACTAAATTCAGACAGCCCATGAGAAAGCAAATCAAAACATTTTCTTTTGGACTTATTTTCTGGGTAATGAGTTTTCAAAAGACTAATTAGAAGCTGCTATAAACATTTGTGCACAGGTTTTTGTGGGGACACAGTTTTCATTCTTTGAAATAAATGCCCAGGAGTGCAATTCCTGGGTCATATGGTAATTGCATGCTTAATGTTCTCTAGTTTAATAGACTTTTTGAAGAAATGGTTACAAATTTACAGAGAAATTGTGATTGTACAGAGAATTCTTATACAGTATGTCCTACACTTATTTTCCTTTATTAGCATCTTACATTTGCATGTGGCAATTACCACAATTAAAAAACTAGTAAATTTCTTCTAACCATTTTCTTAGGATAGGTACAGTAGGCTAAATAATGACCCCAGAGTTTTGGGGTCAAAATGCCTGGGGTCTGTAAATGTTATATACCTGGTAGAGACTTTGCAGACATGATACATTTAAGGATTTTGGGATGGAGAGATTATCCTGGATCAATCAGACAAGTCTTAAGTGGAATCACAAGTGTTGAGAGGGATTATTAATACAGACAGAAGAAGACAGTGTGAACCCTGAGGCAGTGGTTGGAGTCAGCTGACCACTCTAATGGAACACAAAGAATCCTTATAAGAAGAGAAATAGGTCCTGGGTGTGAGTGTGAATAAAGGAAAGACCATGTGAAGACATAGCAAGAAGGCAGCTTCATACAAGCACAAGAGAAAGGCCTCACTAAAAGCCAGATGGCCCTCTTTTTGACCCTTATGTTTTTTATCCAAGGTTGGGGACACCCACGATGGGGCACCCTTAATCCTACCCAGAGCTATGCCAAACGAATCAGTGTACTAATTTAGTAATCACACACCTTTGATCCTAGCATTATGCACTTCAGATTCAGCCTCTTCTGAAAAGTCCTGCCTATGACCACATGAGGGTTTGGGGGGACATCTAGACACAAGCCATAACAACATTTGTACCAATCCTTTAAAGTACACTTCTGACTTGAATTGTGCGACTCAATCTGGACCCAATCACTGTGTCTAAGAGCTTGGGAAGCTGATTAGCTGACCTTAGCTCAGAGAGGGATGCAGGAACTGACAGCTTGTGGTGATGTCAGATTCACTCTGAAAGAAGGAGAGCCTGTTCTCAGTTGGCAGAAGTACTGAACAGATGGAAAAGTGACCAATATCAACTCTCTTTTAAAAATCCAATTATACTCAGACTGCTGGTTGGTGAGAATGCAACCAAAGCAAAATGATTTTGTTGGATGTTTCAAAAATGTAATGAATTCAGACAATAGCAGCTTGAGGTACACTTTAAACTGTACGTGTCCGTGTTGCAGTATGGGATAGTAGCTGTTCTGGAGTTGATGACTGTCATTATTTGGTGAGTGTATGTGGCTATCTGTGGGTCTTTCTGCTTTTAGTTTTCTAAGTTTCCATCAAAAATTGTGTTAGTTTGCTAGTACTGGCATAGACGAGCTGGTTTAAACAACAGAAATATATTTTCTCACAATTATGGAGGCTGGAAGTCTGAGAGCCAGTGTCAGTGTGGTTGGTTTCTACTGAAGTCTTTCCTGGCTTGTTAGATGGTTGTTTTTCTTATTGTTTTCATATGGTGTTTCTGTGTGTTTGTATCTTAAGCTCCTGTTGTTCATGTTAGATTAGGCCCAGTGAATTCATTTTAACTTAATCATCTTTTTAAAGACTCCCTCTCCAAAAATAGTCACATTCTAATGTATCTGGAGTTATAAATACAACATATGAAATTTGGAGAGGGAGACGCAATTCAGTTGATAATGATGATCAATCACCTTACTTTGGTTAATATGCTCAGTTGACATTTTAATTTCCTCAAGTTTTGCTTAGTTTGGAGACTGTTGTATTTTGTTTTTCACTGTGATTTTTCACGTCTCTTTTCTGATCTGTGATGGATTGATTTTGTAACATAACTTTTAGGAGGCAAACTTAGTTCCAATTTTTCTTGGGGGAGGGTTTATCTCTATTATCACCATGTAACACCTCATAGTTATTAAATGCCGACCAATTGTCACATCATAGGCTAGGCATCCTCATTTAATTATTCAGTCCTCCCAGACCCCTGAAAAGTAGGTGTTTCTCATTTTTCACAGAAGTCTAAAATGAGCAGATCTCCACCCCCAGAGTGGTTACACTCACAGGTTTGAGGTGGCGGGGCTGCACAGGGACAAAGCCGGAATCACATCCCTCGTGTTTTGATTCTTGATTCACAATTCCATTATCTTCTTTATAATTACTACCAGGTTTATTAATTTTATTTTGCAGGATTGTATCAGAGGGTGCTCAGGTATTTGGCTAAGATTATTGGTGGTGTGTCTGTGAGGTGTTTCTGGTTGAGACTTGGAAAAAAAAGAGAACAAAACAAAATAAAAAAAAATTTTGACTTGGAAGACTGAATAAAGCACATTGCCCTCTCCAGTGAGGGGGGCATCATATAATCTGTTGAGGTAGATGTTATGGATTAAAAGCTGGTGGTCAATTTTAACTTCAGCTCAATTAAATCAGCACGGTGCTCAGTGTAGATGGCTCACCTGAGGAAAATTGCCAGCATAAAAAGAGATATGGGAAGGAAGAGTGGGGCATGGTGGGTTCTCCTAAGTGTTGCTGTTTTGAGCTGTTGGTTCTCCTGGAGGAGCTTGTCATGGCTAGCTTTCCTAATATGAATTTGGCCGTCATCATTGGAGGAGCTCGGGACCTTGTCACTGAGAATGACTGTGATTTGCTTTGGGGGTACTTTGGTCCTTACATTGAGCATCACTTCCTGGTTCTGGAGGGGAAGATGTGTGCTGTTCAGCCTCCAGGAGAAGCTTGTCATGCTGGCTTCCTGACATATACTCAACTGCTCTCATCGTTGGAGGAGCTTAGGACCTCATTATTGATGAGGATGGCTGTGGTACTTTGCAGGGCAGCCCTGGTCCTTATTTTGAGTGTTGCTTTTTGCCTCTAGTATAGAACCCTAACCTACTGGCACAGATCCTTCTCTTGCTGGCATAAACTTTCTTGCTTCCACTGCTGACCTTTGGGCCTTCCCAGTGCAGATCCATGAAACAGACTGGCAAGAGTCCTTGTTGTGGGCTCTAGACCTCCAGTTGGACCCATAGCTGGCACTGTCATGGGCTCTAGGTCTTCAGCTGGACTCATGCAGGGCATTGCTGTGGGATCCAGGCCTTTGGCTGAATGTTCTGGGACTTTAGTGTTGTGGACAGATTTCCTGCACTTTCTTGTATTTAACTCTGGGTGGCAGTCATAAAATAATGTTATAAATCTGTGTCGTGTATGTAATTGTTCTCCCTGCAACTCCTGACTACAACAGTAGAAGAAAGGATTTGGTTTCTTTTTTAAACCTGACTGCTAGAGTTTCTCTGGCCCTTGGACTAATACTTACACCACCAGTGAATTTAGTTCTCAGGCCTTTGGATTGGAAGAGAAACTATGTCATCAATTATGTGTTGTCATTAGCTGACAAATGAGGGATCATGGGACATAGCCACCAAATTATGTAAGCCACTTTCTTATAACATTGGGAGTTCTGTTCTGTTCTATTCCATTCTTTTCTGTTCTGTTCTATTCTATTCTATTTGATTCTATTCTATCTTGTTCTACAGAATTTAGTTCTCAGGACTTTGGACTGGAAGTGGAACTATAGAACAAAATAGTACAAAATAGGATTCTGTTTCTCTGGGGCCTTTTAATACAGCAATGTCTAAGGTAATATTTCAGGTGAGAGAATAGCCAGTGAAAACATGTCTGGACTTTGGAGGGCTGTCACAGAGGCCAGTGTGGCTGCAATTAAGGGGCAGAAAGGATGAGAGAGGAAGGAGAGGTAATACTTCTCGGTGGGTCTCGTGAAATGTTTGACTTTTACCCTAACTAAGATGGAGAACCACAGGAGGTTTTGATCAGAGAAGAAAATTATCTGACATAATTCTAACAAGATTAGAATTTGTTGATGGACGAGATAGGAGGATTTAGAGAACAATAAGTGAAAGGTGACTCAAAGAATTTGCCTTGGCTTATGCAGTTGCCACTAAGCAAACTGCAAAAGGTGTAAAAAATATGTATTTTGGGGGAAGGTTGGTGGAGGTTGTGGGAGCAGCATGTGTTTAACAGAGTTCTAGGCACCTTGCTTGTATAAACTCATTTAATTCACCCAAGGGCGTTGCCAGGTACATACTATTATTCCCAGCTTCAATGGAAGAAATGGAATTAGGTTAAAAATATGCCCAAGCCACACAGGCTGCAAGGGGTGGGACTAGTATATAAACCAAAGTGTTACCTCACTCTAAAACGGGTTCTTAACCAGTATTCTATAGCACTGGCATTAGACGTATAATCACCATGATAACTTGACTTGCTCATTAAGACTGAAGCCCAGTGAATATATTCAAACTTGACTTCTTTCTCTAGTTCTGGCTTCATCACCCTTGAAAAGGCTTGTGTCAATATGACTGGGCTAAGGCATATCCAGGTAACTAACTGATAAGGTATTATTTCTGGAGAGTTCTTTAGGAAATTAGCATTTGAATAAGGATATGGTAAAGAGAAGCACCCTTACCAGTGTAGTTGGTCTTAATCCGAGGTATTTAAGGCACAAACTGAATGAAGAGGAGGATGAGCTAATTTGCCCTCTGAGTTGCGACACTGTTTTCTCCTACCCTTGGATTTTGGAACTCGTGGTTCACAGGACTTTGGACTTGGACTCAATGACATCACTGGCTTTTCTCCTTCTCCAGTTTACCAATGACATGGGGGACTTCCGAGCCTGTTGCAGCTAATCTCTCTCTGTCTCTCTCTCTGTCTTTCTTTCTGTCTCCCTCTCCTCACCCCTACTTCTTTTCTCCTTCTGTCCCTCTCTCAGAGCTCTGTTTCTCTGACCCTGTCACGGACACTGCCACAGTATTGGGCGTTCCTGCTTCAACATATGCATTTTGAGGGAACACAATTCAGTGTTCAATGGACATAAACACAGTCTCTATGTAATAGTCATGGCCAATGAACAACAGAAAGGCCACAGAGAGGCTTAGGATGCCTGAAGACTCCATGTTGTCTTGTCATATTGCTCTGAATATTTGCATCCTGGTACTATGCTTGTAGTAGTCAGTCTTGTTGCTATCATGAAATACTTGAGGCAGGCTACTTTATAAAGAAGACTAAGTTCATTTTGACTCATACCTCTGGAGGTATGAACCTCAAATGCTGTGAACTTCTAGCTCACAGAGCCCTGAAATGGTGCAGAGCATCACGAGAGACAGGGAGTGTGTGTGTGCCTATGTGTGTGTCTGTCTGCTCTCACTCTTTTCTTAAAAAGCTACCAGGATTCAATCACGGAGGTTCTACCCTAAAGATCTCACTTAATCCTAATCACTTCCCAAAGGCCTTGCCTCTAGATACCAGTCAAATTAAGTTTTCACCCTTTTTATGCCTCAGGATGAGAATTGAATGTCAACACATGAACCCTTTGAGGGCACTCAAACTATGCTACTTAATGTCAGTCATGAGTTTTGCTATGCTGGGCCATTGATTTTGGAGAAGGGGAGTATGCTGGGGAGATTGTAAAGATTGAGGAAGCCTTGAGGATTGAGAATAGTTGTAAATCCTTTTGAATTGCGGGATAAAGAACTGTAAATGTCAACTATAGATAACTCAACCTGTCTCCTATTATTCACGACAAAGCAAAGTTACATTTTTAAACTGAAAAATAAGATCAATAGAATCCAGATGTTTAAAACACTGATAAAATAAAATAAGTAAAACATTATAGGTTGAGTGCCCCTTACTCAGATGCTTGGAATTTTTTTCAGATTTTGGAAATATTTGGAAAATATAATGGGATATTTTGGGGGATATTTTATGTACAACATATATACATTATATACTATACCTATATGGATGAATGTGTATCTAATAGATAAATGTATATTTCATGTATATGTATTGTATATGAAATATCTATATCTATATACTGTATATCTTCTGAAGATAACTTTTTATACTATTTGTAATAGTTTTGTTCATGAAATCAATTTTTCCACTTGTGACATCATCTCACACTTAGATGTTTTTGATTTTTGATTTTTGTATTAAGGATGTGTAATCTATACTGCATGCAACTATACCTGGTGAATTCTATATTGATAATAGAAAAGTGAGATTTTGAAATTGTACTTTTTGGGTTGGAAGAATACTCCAGGAAAATTTTATAACATTACAAGCATTTAAATCACATAGTGGATTATATACTATTTTTAAAAAGCATTTCACAGAAAATTTGATGGCACAGTTTTTCACAAAACTAATCAAGTTGACCCTACTTTTTCCATCTTTCTCCAGAACCACTATTTGTAAGTTCAAAAAGCATATAATTTTTAGCTAAAATTTAATGATACATTAGCAATTATTCTTATCCTATAGAAAATAAAGTCATATAGTATCCATAGATAGAATCACTGTTGAACTAGAGTTAAAACTTCTTTGCTTTCTCACCCTATAAAAACTATGGTGAAATTTTGAAATTCTCTAACTTGGAGCTTGGAGCAGTTGCCTAGTTTACCTTCTTGTAAAAACATCCATCGCAGTCTTGCAAATTAGGCATTTATGGCATTGTGTATCCTCTAGACTTGAGAATGCTTATCCCCCAAACTCTAGCTCTGAAACTTTTAGATTAAACTAATCTACATCAGTGTTTGAACACATACTTATACCTTCTGTAGCTAAAGAAGGATGAGGAGGCAAAGAAATGTTTTTTTAGCATTAGGTTTGGAAATGGAACAAACACATCTACAAGTTAGTGGGTATCTAGTAAACTCATACTCTGGCCATCACTGCCTAGGTCCCCACATTCCCTCATGAAGATGTGGTCCTCACCTCTTCGCTTGCTTGAGGAATGAAAGGAAGGCTTTTATTTTTTAAAAGAAAGGAGCAGTCAGCAGTAACGAGACAACAAAGATGAAGTCACATGTTGGACCCTTGACTTTCCTGGAAGAGTGGAGTTAACTAGGTGTCTGCTCCTGGGCAGAGTGCTTTGACTTGGTAAACTTTTGGTGCTGTTTCATCACCATAGAAATTACGAGGTTGTCATACAGAGGCAGGCAGTAGTGCAGGGGAGAGGTAAAAGTTACAAAGGTTGAGTTAAAGGCTGAAGAGAAGAGAAGCAACGTATGTTCTCACCCAGTTAATAAATGAAGTTTTTGAGAATTTCTGTGGTGGCTTTCTCTGGCCCCTCAAGGATGTGGACTGTTTTGCCCACACGGTGGCACTGGTTGTTTAGAAAACAGCTTCGCCGACTTCAAAGCACACAGCGGCACTCCTGAATGTGCTGGGGACGAGCCGCAGCTGACGTTTAGAGTAATTAATAACGCATTAGGAAATTTACTAACAAGGATAATCCACATCGAGTTAATTACAAAGCAATTTTACAGGCTGGATAAGTGGGGGAGGAAACGAGTGAAAGGAGATACCATCTTTTCCCTGCCCGTGCGATGTGGTATATTTGCACGATTAACCGAGGCTCTGATCTAGCCATGACCTGCTAAGGTTCTGCTTAAATTCCTTTCCCGGCTGTGAGAGGCAAGATGGCATCGGGCTTGAGAAAGGGAGGGACACTCTCTTTACAGTTTACTGGAAAGAATCATATCCTAGGGCTCCAGAAACTTCGCTTGAAATGCTCTTGCTGCTAGTAATTCTCTCCCGTGACATTGAATGGGACACTTTACCCTTCTGGGGCTGTTTTTCACCTTCGGAATGCATCCAGTGGGCTAGATAACCTCTAAATTCCCTTCTAGCTCTGGCTTTCGCTATGCCGATTCTAGAAGACAAGAATTTTTGCTGGTTGGAGATGTAGAGATGCATGTTTATATGTGTAATCACAATGTCAGCAAACAACATCTGCTGGATTATGATAAGAGCACACAATGCAGTATTCACACACACGGACTACGGGGCTGGAGGAAAAGATTTTGATTGATATCAGCAACTGGAGCTCACTGCTGTCTGGGAAGAAAATTGAATTTGAAAATTTTTTTTTAAAAGGGCTTTTGGGTAGTTATGAGAGAATAAGGGAAGGCAACTTTCGAAGAAGGATCTGCGGCTTGAATGGGGGGCCAGGTGACAGAAGGGACAGCAGGAAGTGCAGACCTATGGGAACCCAGCCAACAAAGGGCCTCTTGGTGCTCCCAGGATTGACCACAGCTTATCACTCAGCTGGAGGGCTGTGCTGAAGTCTGAACCCTGTCACTGACTTATGCAGGCTGTAGTTTGCCCTTTGCATTCTTTGCTTCCTGCAAAATGTGGCCAGCACTTGTCAGCACTGTTTTATTTTTAATTTGCTTGGAGCAACAATGCAGAATCCTAGGCAGGTCTGACTTTGCTATTTTATGATGAAAGTCAAGGATTGTACCAGGTGGGCTTGTTGCATGGAGAAAGGATAGCGGTAGAATTTTAGTATCTAGGCAAAGGGACAGAAGTCTGTTGCTCAGTTTGCTTTTTCCAGGTGATCTCCAAAGCATATTTCAGCCCCCAGTAGGGGACAAATAAGAAAGATGTACTTTTAAGTGGATCTGAGAAGGAGAGGCACCCTGATGAAATGGGGAAGAACGTGGAAATGTAGGTGATCTTGCCTTGAGAGAAGCTGATATATAACAAGCTAGATTTTCTTAAAAGAAAATTGAAGGCTGTCGCTTTTTGCACTCAGTATTTTATTTTGCCTCATTTGAAGTTCATTATGGATAATTTTATTTGTAAATCTGATGGGCTACCCCTACTAATAAAAAGAATATATTATTGATGAAAAATTAAACAAGACAATGCTCTGTGGTACATGGGGTGACAAAAGAAAACGCTCTTCCCATTTTTCTGGTTGGATCCTTGTATCCTTGACTCCCAGTGGCCTGTTGTATATTCTTTGGTTGGTCTATTTAACCAGCTCCCCCGCCTCCAAAACCTGCAAGGGATCTCATTTCTGATCATGGAGCACTCAGGCAAATTTTCCAATCTGGTTGGAGCTGAGTGACCAGTGAACTCTTTTTTTGCCTTAATCTTTCAGTACTAAACCCAGGAGAGCCCAGGGCAAACAGGGACTCTGTAATCACCTCAGTTGGGTTTAATTTCTAAGATAGGATATAAAACTGATGAAGCCCAACTGTTGGAAGTTTGGACTTGCTGTTTTGTCCCAATTCTGGGAGTTAATATTGTTTTCTTTATTCTTTCAAGGTGAGGCATGAATATCTGGCCCTTTCTTTTCCTTTCTGTGAGATACAGGGTCTTGAAGGGGAGAAGGGTGGATGAAAAAGGACCCTGCCTCCATGTAAGTCACACTGTGACCCCTCTTTATTTGAGCCTATTGTATGAGGAGGACACAAATCCATGAAAGCTGCTTCCTGAGGGCCCTGTTGAACATGATAATTTTCTTTGGAAATTCTTAGCTCTCACCTACCCAGTCTTACGATGAATCCTCAGATATAAACTTGAGACACAGGTTTCATCCCCTTAGCATAAACACATTAAAGTTTCTAGAGGCTATAGGCCAGGTTCTCTTCTCTCCCAGTATGTCTGTACTGCAATGGTTTCTGCCACACCTCAACCTAGGAAGCAGAAGCTGTGTCCCCACAATTGTTATGTGGTTGGCCATGTCCAAGTATAATGGAATGGGGATATAAGAGTAGCGTCTAATGAGGGCAGCAAAGAACAAGGAAATACCTGCATCTGCCTGCTTGACAAGTTTTGCTGAGAGTTAAACGAACAAGGTAGTCTCTCACGTATTGGACAAACACTACTTTGGAAATAAAAATTATAAAGATTTGAGATAAAGGCAGCGCTATGAACATACCTAGTCTTGAGTCATCTTTAGGCTATTATATGAAGGAGCTTTTATTATTCTTTTAAGGAGTGTGGTAGAATGATTAAGAGTATGGGCTTTGTAATGCCACCCCACCTTCACTATTTAGTGGCTATGTGACTATGGAAAATCAACTCAATTGCTTGAAACTTCTATTGTTTCTATTTAGAGATAAAGTTATCAAATGCATATGATTGTTGCGAGAATTAAATGCTGCATAAAGCGCTTAGAAGCCTGGCCCATTGGTCTCAGTAACAGGAACTAATATTATCATTCCTGAGTTGTAGATGAAAAGATAGAAGCTTATAAAGTTTAAGTAATACATTAAAGATTTGAGTCAAGATTAAAATGCCCTTCTGTTGCCTTAAGACCTTCGGTAATGTTTAAACTTTAGTTTCAAGGAATATCAACCTTCCCTGACAAAAGATTGACCAGGGGGAGAGGTTCTGGGATTCTTTGTATACCAGTTGAAAATAATAAATAAAAATCCATAAGCATTACTAATATTTGATAAACATCTACTAATTGGTACCCTTTCCCTTATTTCCCTGTAATAACTCTGACTACGTAACTTCACTGACTTCTTGAGGTATGTACACAAAAATATGTCCATTTTACAGATGTAGAAACAGAGACAGAACTATAGAACCCAGAGAGGAGCCAGAGCTCATATTGACAAGATTGTTTCCAACCCAAACATTCTTGGGGAGTGAACAGGCAGCTGCTGGTGCTCCAGGACTTACCCAGGCGTGGCTGTGC
Source organism: Dasyprocta punctata (assembly GCA_004363535.1). Taxonomy (NCBI): domain Eukaryota; kingdom Metazoa; phylum Chordata; class Mammalia; order Rodentia; family Dasyproctidae; genus Dasyprocta; species Dasyprocta punctata. The sequence goes on along the minus strand of RJWM01012242.1, from coordinate 8,586 downwards.
ACTCAGGTCCCCCAGCTAAACTTCCTGAAGAGCCAGGTGCAAGGAAACTGGAGCTGGGGGCTTCTGCCCTCTGATTGGCTGCCATCACTTGTGGTTAGCGCTCTGTGGTGGGGAGGCTGGAAGGACAGTGGAGGTTGATAAATAACACAGCAGTATGCACAGAAGGACAAGAAAACAAGGAGGGAACAGAGAACACACTTTGCCTTCTCTTTGGTATTGAGTAACATCAACCACATCGCAGACATCCCAACACTTTGGCCAGGCAGCTTGCTGAGTAAGGTAACACTTGTACTTTTCATGCCCTCAGCCAAACTATTCATTACATTTTTATGTTTCTAATCAGAAGTACTTGAGCTTTCTTTCCTTGCAGGTGATGAGGGGAGGGAATGAGGGAAGCTGACATCAATTTTTTTGTTTTTCTTTCTAATGTATGAAAATAGAAAAGGCACAAGAGGGCCAAGTTGAGTTCAAAGACAATAAGGCATGTGCAAAAATGCAATAAATCTAAATTACTATAAATGAATACTGTTGGCAGAAGAAAGGTTTACGGAAAGCTTCTTGAATGAATGTGTAAATGAATCAGCAGAGGGAAAGATGTGAGACTTGTGGGAAGAAATACTGTAAGTTCAGACAAGAAAATCATCAGGAGAAAAGAAATTTTGTGGTAGAAGGAAAAGTGTGTGGTTTTTTTTGTTTTTGTTTTTGTTTTGTTTTGTTTTGTTTTGTTTTGTTTTTTCCAGGTATTGCCAGTGTTTTCTGGCATTTCCTGAACTTGGTTGGCTTAAGGGCAAGATGAATGTTTCTCAAAATGTGACCTATGTGCTTCTCAGACATCAGGATCACTGGAATGATTGTTTAAGAAATGCAGTTTCTGGAACTTCATCCCAGAAAATCAGACTCTCTGGGAGCTGATGATTTCCATGTTTTGGTGTGTGTGTGTGTGTGTGTGTGTGTGTGTGTGTGTGTGTGTAGGAAGTAATCTCCCTAGTGGTATTGATGCATAGTGTTTTTGACAACAGTCGTGGAAGAGACCCTGCTTTGGGGTCGTGTTCTTGAGTTTGGATTTCTGATCAGGCATTGTGACTTTCTGAAGTGACTCAAGGAAAAAGTTACTTGGAGGAAGGGTAAGAGTCATTGGGTCGTTTGTGTGGATGGCTGTGACTTATAAAAAGGATTTTGATGCTATCAGTGTTTTGATGATTGATGGCGTGTAGCAACTAACAAGCAATAATTTGAGGTGTGAATAAACGAATTGGTGGCGCCACTATGACCATGAGAGATCACACTTGGGCACAGCTGGTCACTCTGAAGTTGTGTAGATGAAGTTGTAGGTGCTAAGAGGGGAGACAGTGAGTGGAATAGTGGAACATATATGCTTTATTGTTTATTATTTATTTATTTTTTATGCAGCACCGGGGATTGAACTCACAACCTTGCACCTGCAGACAGGCGCTTAAGCCACTGAGCCAAACTCCGGGACCTATATGTTTTAGAGTAGGGAGCTAGGATGGAATGGGTGGTGTTACTCTTGTTGTGGACTAGCTTGCTGAAGTAACTAATAATAACATTCACTATGAACTACAGTTGTTGCCTTGTCCAAGCCGCCCTGGGCTGCTTTGTCCATGCCCTGTGGAGGGAGGGCACATTGCAGCTTGGTGGCAGATGATGGCAATGCTGAGATGATGGCACCTGTTAGGGATTGGACCGAATCAACACCAGCCTCAGACCTCAGCCTTTTAGACTGTGAAGTTGGTCTACTGTGGAGACCTTTTGTTACAAGGGAGGAGATCAAACCTTTGCAATCTTTCTGAGTGTCAAAAGATGAATGCTAGACCATTCTTTCATAATCCTAGCTTTATGCTCTTCACAGGTTCATATTTCAGCCCTCTTTTTATTTGCTTACTAGAGAAGAAAGCTAGAGTAAAGAGAGTGGTCATATTTAAGACAGTTAGGTCTTAAACTTTTCTGGGGGAAATCTAAAAAGAAATAAGGGAAAAGTGGTATACACATTTGGTCTTTAAAATGTTTTTTGTCCAAAATGGTCAGAAAATTTAAAAACTTTGTTTTGTAAAAAGCTCTTGAAACAAAAATGAACTAAAAATCCTTTTACCAGTGATATTTCCATTTTTCAGAGCTTAAACAAGATTTGGATTTTAGTGTACTTCCTTCTGGGATTTCTATAAGTTCATGTGTATAAAAATATGCAGAAATGGGACTCAACTTTACTTCTTACTTTTTTCTGTGTCTTCTGCTTTTTGGTGTGAACATCTTTCTGTATCACTGATTCATATAGAAATTGCACATATATACCAATAAATGCAGAAAATTCAATTTTCTGTGTTTTCCATTATACATTTTAACCATAATTTATTTAATAATGGCTTCTGGTTGTTACCTATCTTATTTCATGTTTTTCACTGTAACAAACAAACTTTCAAACAAATGTCTGTCTTCATATAAATATGATTCTGTTCTTGTAGGAATATTTCTATAGACTAACTTCCCAAAAGGAAATTTGTTGTAACACAGATAATATAATGTAACTTTTAGAAGACATTGTTAAAATGACTACCAGACATTTCATATCAATTTACACTCCTCCCAACAATGTACAAAGATATTTTAATTTGTTCACGCTTTCACTGATGCTTAGTAATATCAATAGTTTTAATGTTAGCTCATTGGATAGCTGAACATATCTCACTAAATTCGAATTTTAAAACTCCCATCGTCTTCCAAGAGTAATATTTTATTTTAATGGGTGAAAAGTATAAGAATGAAAAAAAATATATAAAATGTGTGTGTGACATAATCTGCATTTTAGTATATATTCTCCTAAAATCATGGCACTTTCTTCCTGTCCCCTTTTTGCTTCTAGATTGGAGAAACATTTACCAGTTGAGTTAGAAAATAATCTGATATATACTTTTAATTTGCATATCACTGACTAATAACTACTTGGCGATGGCGTTCTTTCAACAGGAATATTTATATAGATGTGTTTTGGTTGATTTTGACATAATATTTCAGGGCAGTGGGAGTGAAGGGCGGATAAGTAGGGAGGGAAATTACTCTAGGGTGCCTGCTGATTCACTCAATATGAAGAATCACTGCTTAACTTTCTGCTTTAAAAAAATTTTATTGTTTATTTTTAAAACAACTACTCAAAATATTATCTTGGAACCCCAAGAATAAGTACTTTAGAAAAAAGTTGGGAAGTGAAATGCTAAAGGAATAAAAAGGCATTTGATGTTGAGTTCTAGCTGCAGAGGCAGGGGGCGCTGGAATGACCTAATCTGCCACAGGAGAGAACTAAGAAGCACAACTGAGAGAAAAGCAACTTTGAGGTGTTTGGGGAGTTACATCCGAGATGCTTTTGAGGTTACTGTGGCCTTTGAAATGGTTTGTCTCTTCCTCAGTCCTGCCTAATGAACATGACAGAATTTACCTTTTTAACCAGGCCTTAGAAATTTGTTTTTAATTTTTATGGAAACCACCAATCTCTGAGGCATAATGCATGCAAGATGGAATAAACCTTGGGAAGTTAAAGGGAAGACTTAAAAAAGCATTTGGCAGTAGCAGTCAGGATGAGTCCCTGCCCCTTTTACTCCTTCTCAGCCCCTCAAGTCCTGCTTCTGGTCTGAGTGTGTTTATCTGAGATTTGTTTCCATGGTTATGTGACAATAAAAATATCACTGATTTGATTAATTAAAACACATGGAAAAATACATTGCACAATACAACTGGTGGTTAAAACAGTAAACCCAAGCAAATTTGAAAGATATAAGTGGGATGGTATATTGAAAATATGGTTGTTGTCATTTCAATTGTGTGTTAAGTATTTTGGGATAATTGAGCTAATTAGGTCCAAATAATACTGAGATGGCATTATCTAATTTTTGTTTGCATTCCTACTGAGGCCAACTCTACAGCAAAGATGGATAGGATTTCCTGGAATATGTGACTTTTTGTGGGAAAGAAAAACATTTCTCCCACCTCTTCTCATTATAAACTGTAGTTTATCATTGACTGGTAAAGATGTTCAGGTTGACTCATGTTGAGTTTTAGCTGAAACCACTTGAATTTTTCGTATTAAAAGTCCTTTAGCATTTTATTATATGCACACTATGGTTTGTTGCAGGTTTAAAGAGATTTGTGGGTTTTGTTTCTAATGTAAACATGGCCTTATAATTTACAGCAGCTTTCACTAATTAAAATTGTAAGCATAATTACTATCCATGATACTTATTATTAGTTTGCATCCATAAAGCTCAAAATTAACTTCATCCTTTCAACTAGTGAGTAATTAGTTTCTTTGGGTTTGTAGCTTTATCATCCCTTTATGATTGGTTTGGAAGAATTAAACAACCAACCTCCCAGAAGACTGCTTTAAAACGCTAGAAATATATTGTCCAGATAGTGCAATGAGGCTAATACAATGTGGAAAATATTGCTTAACTTTGGTTTTAGTAGCCAGTTTATCTTTGCATTTACTCACAAAAACCTACTAGACACTTAATGTGCTCAGGAACATTGGAAAGAAAAAGATGAATCGCTCAAAGATTCTGTCTCCAAATTCTGTCTCTTTAAGGTTTTTGTAGAAAAAGAGTTAAATTTTACATACATATATAGTATTTAAAATTATGTATACACAAATGTAAATGACCCTAAGCACTGTCTGAACATAGAATGACTATTCTTTGCTATATGATCAGCATCTAACATCATATAATAAAATAGGAGATTTAATAAATAACTTCTGGAAATAATGAATGAATAGATGAACCACAGAGTTTATTACTTGCAAGATATATTAGTAGTACATTAGATATATTAGTAGTATATTAGACTTTTTCTCTAACTTGATTTGTTTTCACTGTACCTAGGTACCTCAGCCATCATGGATGTCTCTTTGCCACCCACCTTGGGACTCAGTTCTGCCCCTGATGAAATTCAACATCCACATATTAAATTTTCAGAGTGGAAATTTAAGCTATTCAGGGTGCGGTCCTTGGAAAAGGCACCTGGAGAAGCTCAAAAGGAAAATAATTCCTGTGAAGGGAAAACCTCTCTAGAGCAATCTCCTGTGGTCCTGGACAAACTTGATGGGAAGAAAACAGTCCTGACTCAACCTGCATTGAAGCCCCATCCTAAGTTTTCAAAGAAATCTCTTGATGATGGGAAAGCAAGAGAAAAAGCAATTCACCAAGCCAGCCTTCGACACTTCTGCCGCATTTGTGGGAATTCTTTCAAAACCGATGAGTATAACAGGAGATACCCAGTCCATGGGCCTGTGGATGCTAAAACCCAAGTCCTTTTAAGAAAGAAGGAGAAAAGAGTCACTTCCTGGCCAGACCTCATTGCCAGGGTTTTCCGGATTGATGTGAAGGCAGATATTGACTCAATCCACCCCACTGAGTTCTGCCATAACTGCTGGAGCATCATGCACAGGAAGTTCAGCGGGGCCCCACGTGAGGTTTACTTCCCAAGGAATGCAATTATGGAGTGGCGCCCACACACCCTGTCCTGTGACATCTGCCAGATGGCCCGTCGGGGACTCAAGAGGAAGAGACCTCATCTCAATATGCAGGTCAGCAAAAAATTCAAAACTATGCTTGACCGAGCCAAACAAGCCCGTCAGCGCAAGAGGAGAGCGCAGGCAAGGATGAGCAACAGGAGGGAAGTCATGAAGAAGATCGCCAGCTGTGGTAAGATACATCTCAGCACCAAACTCCTGGCAGTGGACTTCCCCACACACTTTGTGCAATCGATTTCCTGCCAGATTTGTGAGCACATCCTGGCCGATCCTGTGGAGACCACCTGTAAACATGTATTCTGCAGAATCTGTATCCTCAGATGCCTCAAAGTCATGGGTAGCTATTGTCCCTCTTGCCGCTATCCGTGTTTCCCCACCGACCTGGAGAGTCCAGTGAAGTCCTTTCTGAGCATCTTGAATTCTCTGATGGTGAAATGCCCAGCGAAAGAATGCAACGAGGAAGTCAGCTTGGAAAAATACAATCAACATGTCTCAAGCCACAAGGAATCAAAAGAGACTTTTGTACATATTAATAAAGGGGGCCGACCCCGTCAACATCTGCTGTCACTGACCCGGAGAGCTCAGAAGCACCGGCTGAGGGAGCTTAAGATGCAAGTGAAAGCTTTTGCTGACAAAGAAGAAGGTGGCGATGTGAAGTCAGTGTGCCTGACCTTGTTCTTGCTGGTGTTGAGGGCAAGGAATGAACACAGACAAGCGGATGAGCTGGAGGCTATCATGCAGGGTCGGGGTTCTGGCCTGCAGCCTGCTGTTTGCTTGGCCATTCGTGTCAACACTTTCCTCAGCTGCAGTCAATACCACAAGATGTACAGGACTGTGAAAGCCATCACAGGTCGGCAGATTTTTCAGCCTTTGCATGCCCTTCGGAATGCTGAGAAGGTCCTTCTGCCAGGCTACCACCCCTTTGAGTGGCACCCACCTCTGCAGAATGTTTCCTCCAACACCGATGTTGGCATTATCGATGGACTGTCCGGGCTTTCATCCTCTGTGGACGATTACCCAGTGGACACCATTGCCAAGAGATTCCGCTATGATGCGGCTTTGGTGTCAGCTCTGATGGACATGGAAGAAGACATCTTGGAAGGCATGCGGGCCCAAGACCTTGATGACTACCTAAATGGCCCCTTCACGGTGGTGGTCAAGGAGTCTTGTGATGGGATGGGGGATGTGAGTGAGAAGCATGGGAGTGGACCAGCAGTTCCTGAAAAGGCAGTTCGTTTCTCATTCACAGTCATGAGAATTACCATAGCGCATGGCTCCCAGAATGTGAAGGTGTTTGAGGAAGCCAAACCTAACTCTGAACTGTGTTGCAAGCCATTGTGCCTTATGCTGGCTGATGAGTCCGACCACGAGACCCTGACTGCCATCCTGAGCCCTCTCATCGCAGAGAGGGAGGCCATGAAGAGCAGTGAATTGCTGCTGGAGATGGGAGGCATCCTCAGGACCTTCAAGTTCCTCTTCAGGGGCACTGGCTATGATGAAAAACTTGTCCGCGAAGTGGAAGGCCTCGAGGCTTCTGGCTCAGTCTACATTTGTACTCTGTGTGATGCCACTCGCCTGGAAGCCTCTCAGAATCTTGTCTTCCACTCCATAACCAGAAGCCACACCGAGAACCTGGAGCGCTATGAGGTCTGGCGTTCCAACCCATACCATGAGTCAGTGGAAGAGCTACGGGATCGAGTGAAAGGAGTCTCAGCCAAACCTTTCATTGAGACAGTCCCTTCCATAGACGCGCTCCACTGTGACATTGGCAATGCAGCCGAATTCTACAAGCTTTTCCAGCTAGAGATAGGGGAGGTGTATAAAAATCCCAATGCTTCCAAAGAGGAAAGGAAAAGATGGCAGGCCACCTTGGACAAGCATCTCCGAAAGAAGATGAACCTGAAGCCAATCATGAGAATGAATGGCAACTTTGCCAGGAAGCTCATGACGAAAGAGACTGTTGAGGCAGTTTGTGAATTAATTCCTTGCACGGAGAGGCACGAAGCTCTTAGGGAGCTGATGGACCTTTACCTGAAGATGAAACCAGTGTGGCGCTCCACGTGCCCTGCTAAAGAGTGCCCAGACTCCCTCTGCCAGTACAGTTTCAATTCTCAGCGTTTTGCCGAGCTCCTGTCTACCAAGTTTAAGTACAGATATGAAGGCAAAATCACCAATTACTTTCACAAAACCTTGGCACATGTCCCTGAAATTATTGAGAGGGATGGCTCCATTGGGGCATGGGCGAGTGAGGGAAATGAATCTGGCAACAAACTGTTTAGGCGCTTCCGGAAAATGAATGCCAGGCAGTCCAAGTGCTATGAGATGGAAGATGTCCTGAAACATCACTGGTTATATACTTCCAAATACCTCCAGAAGTTTATGAATGCTCACAGTGCATTAAAGAACTGTGGGTTTAGCATGAGCTCCAATGCAACCTTAGCAGATCCATTAGGCATAGAGGACTCTCTGGAAAGCCAAGATTCAATGGAGTTTTAAGTAGGGAAACCACTTATAAGCTGGTTTTTGCAGATGAGTTTTCCTTTGGGTTGCACTGCAGGCTTCTCTCAGGTGCCTTTCACTACTGGGTGTGGGGCCTCACCACCTAAGAGGTGGCAAGCTGGGGAGAGAGACCACAGGTGCTGTAACCACATCAGGAATGGATAACTGATGAGCTGATGGCCTGAGCTGCTTAGTGAGTTCAGAAAAGCAACAGGAGAAATCAGTGATTTCAAAGCTCAATAACTTAGAACAGGAGTCACAGCAGGAGGATCAGAGATGAACAAAGATAGATGTGTGTGCACCATTGAGTACCGTGAAAATCAAAGCCAAGGTTGTCAAAGAGCAACCAGTGAGGCCAGGAAAGGAGTTTGTCTTGAAGTTTTCTTTTATTCGCCTCAATTTATTATATTTTGTGTTAAGATTCAGTAAGTCTTTTCTATTTCATTTTTTATAGGATTCTTTATTTTATGGATTTCACATATCTTAGTCTATAAGATTCAAAAAAGCCTTTTAGGTTTCCCTAACAATATCTTACATTGGTAAGGCACAAC
>RJWM01012241.1:0-57189 GCA_004363535.1 Dasyprocta punctata | reverse complement strand
AGAATAATAGGAAATCAACAATGGCTACCACAATGTCTCTTGTTATCTTCAAAATTGCTGCCCATACCATCAGACATAATAAAATCAAATAAAACAGAACAGAATAAAACCAGTCAAGACAGAATACTGAATAAAACAAAACAATACAACAAAACAAAACAAAACAGTGAGAACAATACTGGATTTCAAAAACAAGACAGAAGGAAATTCCCCATATTTGCTATACTGCATATTGTTACCCTCTTAATAGATGTTCAGGCTACTGGCTTTAGGACTGCAAAGTCAATCAAACAATACAAGCATTAAGTTGTTTTTGTACCTCAGTTGCTATCAACTCAGCCTGTGTTTCTCCAAATCAGCCAGTTGCTACAGGTGTGTGTGTGTGTGTGTGTGTGTCCTTGTCTCCAAATCTGAGCACCAGTTGGATCACGGGAAGGGCGAATGGGCTTCTGGTTTCTCCTCCCAGGCCCAGCATAGCTTCCACTGGCTCACAGATACATAGTATTATTGTTGTGCTAAAAAAAAAAAATGCTGATTGTGGTGGCACATGCCTGTAATCCTAGTACTCGGAGGCTGAGGCAGGATGATCACTGAATTTGAGCCAGCCTGGGCTACACAGTGAGTTCAAGGCCAAACTGAACTACATAGCAAGACCCTGTCTCAAAAAAAAAAAAAAAAAAAAGCCAAATAAATAAATAAATTCAAAATAATCCAATGTGTGCTGGAGATGTAGCTCAGTGATACAGCACTTGCTTACTATGAATGACACCTCTGGTTCCCTCCCCAGCACTGAAAAACAGAAAAATCCAATGGGAAGAGAAGTGAGAGAAATATAAACAAGACTCAATATTTATTGACAGTCCTCAAAGCTTGGAGAAAGATCCAGGGGGATTCACTGTAGTATTCTTTTCTTTTTTTCTTTTTCTTTTTTTTTTGGTACCTGGGACTGAACTCATGACCTTGTGCTTGCCAGGCAGGCACTTGTGCCACTGAGCTAAATCCCCAGCCCCCATTGTAGCATTCTTTCTGCTTTGTTGTATATTTTGATTAAGTCTATAACTGTTTTAAAAAATATAAATGTGCTATCAAGGTAAAGATTTAAAAAAAAAACACAGGAAACCACTTTCTAATATAGTCTTCATTTGCATGGGAATACTCAGCAGGCATGAAAAACAACCCAGTATCATCAATAATAGAATGGATAAGTAAATTGTGCTATTAGAATATTATATAGCAGTTAACATGAGTAACTATAGCTACACTTATGAGACAGATGACTATTATAAAGTTGAGCAAAAAAGACACAATGCAAAAGTACATTCTACAGTTTTAAAGAGAAACTAATAATTTAATATCTTGATATTTTAAGACCAAGGATAGAGTGATAAGTAGAAAAAATTACTGCCACACTAAGGAACTTAATTTAATACTACATCTAGGCTCTGGGGGATGAGACTAGAGGAATAAGGACTGGAATGGATCCACCTGTAATCCCAGCACTCAGGAGGCTGAGGCAGGAGGACTGCCACAAGTTTGAGACTAGCCTGGGCTACATAGTGAGTTTAAAGCCATCCTGAACTACAAAGCATACAAAGAAAGACCTTGTCTCAAAAAAAAAAAAAAAAAAAAAAAAAAAAAAAAAAAAAAAAAAAAAAAAAAAAAAAAAAAAAAAAAAAAAAAAAAAAAAGAAAGAAAGAAAAAGAAAAGAAAAAAGGACTGGATTATTTAAAGCCAAAAAGACAAAGAATTTTCTCTTATTGAAAATAAAACCTCTGAGTATTGCTGACTGACAAGAAATATGCAGAGTTGTGAGGCAAAAGGCCTGAGCTGGCCACGAAAGTTCATCTACATGGCATTAAGCATAGCTGCTGCTTTAGGATTATGGTCCTGTTACCTCATTTGTGTGTGTGAGTGTGTATGCGTGTATATGTGGCACTGGAGACCAAACTCAGGGCCTTGCCCATGCTGGGAAAGCTCTCCAGTAGCCAAGATTGATCCCCAGCCCAGGCCTCTGTTTGCAGATCATGTGCCAGGTCAGGATTGATGCCACCCAGCCAGGTGTCACCCTGGGTGCAGCAGGTGAGGTGGCCAGGTCAGGGCGTGCCAGTGTTATTCCATTTGTACATAGAATGCAGAAGCAGGAGGACCAAGGTATAGTGTTTAGAGACACCTACGCACACACATACGTGGTAAAACTATGAGAGAATCAAGAAAGTGATTTCTAAAAATCAAGAACAGATTGGCTGGGGACCAGAGGAGGTTAAGAAGCTACCAGAGCGGGGTGTGGTGGGAGGAGATTCTGGGCGGACAGCAGCATTCTTCCTTTTGCACATTTTCGTGATTTCTTACAATTACATGTATAATTATCCATCGCAGTTTACATTTGCATTTCATACATTTGTTCGTGTTTGTTATCTTTCACAGTTACTAAAAATCTGAAATAAACAAATCAGCTTCAGTTTGATAGAAGTCGCTCTAAAACTGGTAGACTTGCGATAAGTGCATTGATGCAGCTTGATTTTTACATGAAGCTATCAATAAGAGAAGGGAGACATCTATTCCTGATGTAGCAAATTCTCAGGTTATTTTAAGGGCCTGATGATTTAAAAACAAATGAGCTGTTGAATAAACATGTTTAATGCACTATTTCAAAATAGCTACATCTAGGTTCCAAAGTATCCCAAGAACTTTCTAACAATGACACAAAAAGCATTGTGTTGTAACGAATGTGTGATGTGGGGCTTCTCTGACTTGCAAAGTCTTTTCTACCAAATAGGCTAACCTTTCCACGCATGGAAAGCATTTCCAAAGAATTGTTACATTCTCAGAACACTAGAGAGCCAGTACTCTGGAGATCATATTCTACAAGTTTGCTCAGGCAAATTTCAATATGCAAATTCATGCCTTAAAATTAAACTTCATTAAAATGCACTTAACAGTAACCACATTTGGAATTTAGATTCCTACTTCTTTCAAACAAATGCTATGTAAACATAAAAATTAAGTAATCAAATGATTCTTTGCCCTTCTTCTATAATGCTTCTCACTTAAGATTACTGATGTGCTTCAAAATACAAATCTTGAAAATATCCCAGTAAGGAAACTCGCCTTTAGAAATACACTTTAACTAAGATGCAGGCAGGATACCCCAACCTCTTGAAATCAAGGCACAGAAAAATCTGACAGAAGCTCTTGGCAACTCAGCCCGAAGCTCTCCGTGCCCAGACAGGCCCTCTGCATTCTCTTGTCCTCGCCGGGCAAGCTCAGGAGCTTGGATTGCGTTCTCAGAGGTGGTCTCCACTCCTCCTAGACCTTGAGGTTCCCCTCTAAGTCTGGCTAAAGGGTCTGTGGTCTCCCCAATGCCTTCTTCATTGCTGCTCTAGTTGGGAATAGGGAAGGAGTGTGACAAAAGCACAGAATGTAAGCCACGTAGCACTCGCCAACTACACTCTTCAAACCTGAAAGGGAAGAGCCATTAGAAGCTCATTTTCTAGAGAAGAGAATCAAGGCCAGAGAATGTGTGAAATCTGCCTGAAGTCACACAGCTAACTAGTAGAGCGCAGTCAGGCCACTGCTTGGTGTGCAGTTGATTTCCTTGACTTCTAGTTTTAGCCTCTGCTCCATTCAGTGGCTTAGAGGTGGACTCCAGGGTCAGTCAGTTGTAGCTGGAGTCCCAGGCCCATCACATGTAAGCTGTGTGGACCATTTCACCTCACTGGCTTCAGGTATCCAAGCCAAAGCTCCAGGAATGGCAGCCATGCTTACCACTTCTTTCTCAGATGCTTCTGTCATATGGAAGCTTCTTCTCGCCACCTTTCCTTTGCCTAAGGGTCACCCATGGGAACACGTTACAGGCAGATTTCTCCTGCTGTGTCCTCAAGACCTCTGATAGCAATTCAGGGAACACGATATAAATGTTTTCATAAGGGGCCTGAAGATTTCAATGCAGAGAGTTAAGCTTTGGCAAATAGCACTAACTATTCCTATCTTGTCATTTTATTCCTTTAAAGTAAAAGCTCACCAGATCTGTACATACAGTAAGAGTAGGGCACAGAGCCAGAAAAACTCTGACTTTAAGAATCTATTTCCTTCCCAGCACTCAGGAGGAGCATTGTGAGTTTGAGGACAGGCTTGGGCTACAACGCAAGCACAAGGCCGGCCCGAACTACATAGTGCGACCCTGCCTCAAAAAACTAGGGCCGGGAGTTTGTCCCAGTGGCTTAAGCGCCTGTCTGGCAGGCGCGAGGTTGTGCGAGTTCAATCCCCGGTGCTGCAAAAAAAAAAAAAAAAAACAGAATCTATTTCTTCTGAAACTTATCCAACATCACCCAGTGACTTTCAAATATTTTTAGCCAAAACTACAATAAGAAATACATTTTATACAGCAACTAACAACAGGTATGTGTTTATACATACAAAGTAAATTAATTTTTCACAAAATAAGATCTTCATTATGTATGGTGCTCTTCTCTTTTCTTCTTCCCCAGGGATTGAATCCAGAGAGTGCTGGGTCTCATCCTCAACCTTTTTATGCATTTTTATATTTGAGCCAGGATCTCCCTATGTGGCCTAGGCTGGCTTTGAACTTGCAGCCCTGCTGCCTCAGCCTTCCAAGTAACTAAGATTACAAGTGTGCACCACCATATCCTGGCTCACATTGCTATCTTCATTCCTTTTCGTTAGTTTGCTTTTGGTAATGTTGCATAATTCTTTCCTTTCATTTTATAACCCAAAATGAGTCATAACCAATAAACGAGTTGTAATCAACAAAATGCTAAGATGACCCAAATGTTGGAATTAACAGAGAAGAATTTTAAAGGAACTATTATAACTATATTCAAAAATATGAGGAAAAATATGCTCATAATAAATGAACAGATAGAAAATCTAGACAAAAATCCAAAAACTATTAAAAGTTACTGTCCTAGTTACTTTTCAGTCATTGCTGAGACAAAATACCTGATGCCCAAAATTAGGGAAGGAAAGGTTTATTTCTTACAGTTCTTTGAAATTTCTGTCTTAGTTACTTTTTATTTGTTGCTGAGACAAAATACCTGATGCCCAAAATCAGGGAAGAAAAGCTTTATTTCTTACCGTTCTTTGAGGTTTCAGCCCATATTCAGCTGGCTGCAAGGCAGGGTGGTGGCATGGCAGGGCCACCATTCATGGCCACCACAACAGCTAGGTGCAAACCCAGCAAGAGAGAGAGGACACGCCTTCCTCTCACCCTTACACTGTATGTTGGTTCCACCCCCGGGCAAGTGCAGCACTCACATCACCAATCCCAGCACCAGGCAACAAACCAATCACAAATGCCAGACTCAGCCCCATCCATGATTACATGAGGCACTGGGGGGACACAGGATCAAACCCCTACATTCCACTCCTGGCCTCCCAAGGACTCATGTATATCCTTGGGAGGTATAACAAAAGATATTTAGTCTATCTCCAAGAGTTGCCAAAGTCCCAACAGTTTCAGTATTGCTGAAAAGTCCAAGTCCCAAGTCTCGCCCGAGATCCATAGCAAACTCTTATTTGTAACTCCCTGTACAAATGAAAATGAGGTTAAACACTTCCAATATACAAGGCACAAGACAAACATTACCATTCCAAAAGTTACAAATGGGAATACAAAGCATTGGAACCATAGCAAGTCCAAAATCCAGCAAGGCAAACATTAAGTCCTGGAGTTCTATGCTCAGCATTTGAAGCAATCTGGTTGCAAGCTTCAAAAGGCTTGAGTGGTTCCACCCCTATAGCAGTTCCAGGGGCTCCATTTTTCATAGCTTCTCTCTTAAGCTCATTCTGTTTGGTTCTCATAGCTTTCCTTGGATGACCCACGTTCCTGGCTTTTCCAAACTTCTGGGTTTTCCATTGCACCCTTGGCTTCACCCTTACATCTTTACATATTGCCCTCTGCAGTAGGGGTGGAAGCTGCACATTTTCCTCGCACTTAAAACCAGCACCACATGGATGCTGCCAAGGTCCACCGCCAACTAGAGCAGTAGCCAGGCTTTCCTCTCTCTTGGCTGTAGTGGTTGAGTGCCTGGATCACTGAGCTCTCTGAACCTGATTGTGAGGAACAGATTATCTATGCCACCACCATTCTGGAATATGGTACGGCCACCACTATTTTGGAATCTCCTGTGGCCTCCATCACCACTCTAGAACATGGCACTTTGCAGCTTTTTCCTCTGAACAAACTCTTTCATCTTTACCAACTTGAGGCTGCAAAAGGTGGAGAACCAATGCTACTCAGGATGGCCCCAGACCATCTTTTTTATTTCTCTGTTCCTTCTCAGCAATCAAGGTCTCAGTTCTATCCTTATAGTCCACAGCTTTCTGGCCAAATTCACAACGTTTTAAATCACCATGCTGGGCTCTTTGCTCTTGATTCACAACATAAATCTGGCTAAAAGTCCCCAACAATAGCCAGGCCACCGCTTCAACACTCAACTGCCTTGAAATTTCCTTTGCCAGATTAATTAGTGCATTGCCCTTAATCTCAGTCTCAGGCAAAGTCTGGACATGAGCAAAATGCAGTCAAACTTTCTGCCAAGCTGTAACACACATTGTGTGGAGTCCAACCACCAAGGCAGTCCTTCCTCCCAGCAGAAACCTCCCGAGCCTGGTCTTTACCAGTAGGCTTTTCAACAACCTTCTGGTCTTCTGAACTCTGACCAGAATCTCTCCTATGAAACAGCCTAAGCTCTTCCAGCACCACTCTTTTAGGTGGCATCTCCAAACTTTTCCAAACTCTTCCCACTAGCCATTCCCAAAGGCTCCTGAACCACATGGTCAGGTTTAGTCACAGAAACAACCCCACTCCTGGTATCAAATTCTGCCTTAGTTACTTTTTATTTGTTGCTGAGACAAAATACCTGATGCCCAAAATCAGGGAAGAAAAGGTTTATTTCTTACCGTTCTTTGAGGTTTCAGCCCATATTCAGCTGGCTGCAAGGCAGGGTGGTGGCATGGCAGGGCCACCATTCATGGTCACCACAACAGCTAGGTGCAAACCAAGCAAGAGAGAGAAGACACGCCTTCCTCTCACCCTTACACTGTATGTTGGTTCCACCCCCAGGCAAGTACAGCACTCACATCACCAATCTCAGTGCCAGACAACAAACCAATCACAAATGCCAGACTCAGTCCCATCCATGATTACATGAGGCGTTGTGGGGGGACACAGGATCAACTCATACAGTTACCAAATAGAAATCCTAAAACTGAAAAAATGCATATATGAATAAAAATTCCTCAGATTTGATGACAGATTTAGATGGTAGAAGGGTCAGTAAACTAGAAATTATCCAATTTTTTAATTATCTGGTTCTTCATGCTAAAGACTCAGGCATCAGCCCTTTCTCCTTCATCAAGTCTATTACTTTCATTCTTAAATATTTCTGAAATTCACTCATTTACCAAAGTTTCCACAGCACCACCAGTGTGAATGTCAGGGTGCAATTAAAGCTCCAACAACAATTATTTTAGAAATTAAATATGTGAAGCCAAGCATGATGGTACACTTCTGTAATCCTAGCCCTCAGGAAGCTGAGGCAAGAGGATCATCACAAGTTCAAGGCCAGCCTGAGCTACATGAGTTCAAGGCCAGCCTGAAACTCATAGTGAGACTTTGTTAAAAAAGAAAAAGAGAGCCAGGCATGGTGGTGCATGCCTTTAATCCCAGCACTTGGGAGGCTGAGGTAGGAGGAGTGTTGTGAGTTCAAGGCCGCCTTGGGCTACAATGCGAGCACAAGGCCAGCCTGAGCTACACAGTGCGACCCTGCCTCAAAAAACCAGGGCCGGAAGTTGGGCTCAGTGACTTAGGTGCCTGTCTGACAGGCACGAGGTTGTGAGTTCAATCCCTGGTGCCAAAAAAAAAGAAAGAAAGAAATTAAATACATAATTATCATATAACCCACGTATTCTAGAAAAATAAATACTTCTGTTAACACAAAAAAAATACAAACGTTCGTAGCAGCTTTATTCATAATAACTAAAGACTGGAGACAAATCAGAAGTCCTTCAACAGGTGAATGAATAAACAGTGGTGCATACATAAGATAGAATACTACTGAGCAATAAAAAAAGATAATCTAGTGGTACCAGAATTATGTTTAGTGAAAAAAGAAAATCCAAAAAGATTTCATATATATGATTCCATTTACATAACACTACTGAAGTGAAATTACAAGACTAGAAAATAATGGTTGGGCTGGGGATTTAGCTCAGCAGCATAAGTGCCTGCCTGGCAAGTGTGAGGTCATGAGTTCAATCCCTGGTACCAAAAAAGAAAATAATGGTTGCCACAGGTTAATAAGGGTGGAGGTGGGAAGGAGGTGAATGTGGCTGTAAAAGGGTAACTAGAGGGATCTTGGTAGTAATAAAATGTTCTCCAGAACTGTTCTGTCCTTCTCTCAACCATCTACCTACTTATCTGTCCTTCAAACCGTGACATATATCTCATATGTCATCTTTCCCTTCAGTCACTCACTAAGTGATAGGGATATAGTACACAAGATACACATGAATCATATCAATAGAATTTATAGCACTTGGCCATCTGAATCTAAGTTATACTTGATGTCTATGTCCTCCTGTGATCCCAAGATTTTAGTAAAATCTTGTGTAAACATCTCAGGATTCCCCCAGCTGTTCTTTGGCTTACCATACCAGAAAGATCAGCTGGTCAGGGTACAGAAAGCATGATGGGACACAGAGACATCAGAAGCCTCCTCAGAGCTCAGCCAGGGCAGGCAGCTAGAGGGTGAGGGCCCCACAGTGCCACGACCTAATGCTGCCCTTCCTTCACGTGCTGGCTCTCTCTGTGGGGAATCTGAGGACATGGTTATTTACATTATGATGAAGTTCTGTGTTGTTTAAAGAAAGCACACACAGAGAGCACATTCCTTATGCAAATATGTGCATAGATGGAGCCCGTGAATGACCACTGGGTGTTACCACAGTCTTGCTCCAGACCATATGCAAGACTCCAGAGTGGGCCCTGAACCATCAAGGTTTCCTGGAGGATGGTGATAAATCAGGTTCGGTTTTAAATGGAACCAAAGCACATCACCAACCCTGAGCTTCGAGTGTGGTGATAGGGACAAGAAGCACACAGCTGGGGACTGGAAGACAAAACAGTGTCACAGAATGGCCCCAAAACAACGTCTCAAAGTCCCTGTGTATTCTCTTTATTTTATTTATTTATTTGTTTTGTTTTTTGCGGCACCGGGGATCAAACTCACAACCTCATGCCTGTCTGACAGGCACTTAAGCCACTGAGCCAAACTCCCAGCCCTAGTTTTTTTGAGGCAGGGTCGCACTGTGTAGCTCAGGCTGGCCTTGCGCTCACATTGTAGCCCAAGCCGGCCTCGAACTCACAACACTCCTCCTACCTCAGCCTCCCGAGTACTGGGATTAAAGGCGTGTGCCACCGTGCCTGGCTGCCCCTGTGTATTCTCAAAAGAAGTGGTACACGGGCTCTTTTAGTGGGGAGTCTATTTTATTTGTTTTGTTTGCTATTAGAAGTTATTTCATTACTAGAACTTCTCACCTTCATGCTGCCTTTAGTTCATCTAACTTGCCTAGGAACCTTGGATCCAAGCAAGCCTGTAGTAGGAAGTGGGCTGATTACCCTATGACAATTCTTAAGCACAAGAAGCGTGTGCCCAAGGCAAGAGTGACAGGGAAGCTGTGTGGCAGAGTGACAAAACCTCTGCAATCCACCATCTTGAAAAGGAAACGCATATGATTTGGGTTGAGACCTGCCAGAGCCCTGTATTGCCGATTGGAAGGCGTGCTCCTACTGATAAAAACCAGTTGTGCTAACCTAGTTCAGCTCCTGAGCAGAATGCGGCTGACAAGCAAATGGCTCGAGTTCTATGCTTGGTTCCCAATCCAGTCTCTGGTTTTCACAGGTAAAGGATGTTCTGGACTTTATTCCCCCTATAATTTGCTGATAAAGTCGTTGCTTCCTGACTGCAAGGTCATTGTATTAGTTATGCTATATATATATATATATATTTTTTTTTTTGAGACAGGTTGTACACAGTTTAGGCTGGCCTTGAACTCACAGTGATCCTCCTGCCTCAGCCTCCCAGGTGCTGTGATTATAGGCTTATTTATGGTATATCTTTTTAAAAAAAGAAAATCCCCAGGGTTTGACTCAGAGGCAAAACATTACCTTAGCATGCAAAAAGCCCCTTTCAATCCCTAAAGCTGAAAACACAAATTTCAAAAGTCAGTAGTTTAAATACAAGAAGTTTATTTCCTGGCCAGACAACCTTCCAAACAGGTATTGAAAACTCCCTTGGGGTTCATTCTTCTTATATGATTCGCCTGGGGCCATGTCATCCCAAGGGAGGCTCGGGAAATGGTGGCTTAGCAGCATTCCCCAACAATCAGATTGTGGGAAACAGCACTTGGTCTATTCCACAAGTACCGCGCTAATCCAAATGGCATTGTAGACAGATTAAACACTAAACTGAGGAACAGAGAAGTTAAACTTAACTTTCTCAAGGTTACATAGGTAGCAAGCGGCCAAATTTGAGCCCAGAGTCCATACTTAATAGATAGGAGAAAACATAGGAAAATATTTTTCCAGTTTTGAAGTAATGATGGCATCTATAATCATGACCTGAAGACTCAGAAGACAATAAAAGAGAAATCAGAAGAGGGTGGAGGGATGGAGAGGAGAGGAGAGGAGAGGAGAAAGGAGGAGAAAGTAGAGAAGGGGGAGGGGAGAAGACAGATCCATACTTGGCTACACAAAACTTAAAATTTCTGGACTGGGGGAGCAGTTCAGTGGCAGGGCTTACACTTAGCAGGCAACAGGGAGGCTCTGGATTCAAACCCCAGCACCAAAATAAAATCTTAAAAAATAAAATCTTATGTAAATCAGAAAAGAAAGTAAAAGAAAGGCAATTAATTGGTGATAAGGCTTGACTATCAGCACACTCAAAAGCTAATCTCCACAATACATAAAGATTGTCTACAGTTCAAAGTAAAAAATGGAAAAATGAGCAGAGGCCATTAACAGGCAAGTCACAAGAGAAAATCAAATAAAAAGATACTCAACTCCACTAATAATAAAGGTCATGCAAAATAGTATGACAATCTCTTAAACTATCGTAGTTGAAAAATTATTTAAAATTTCTAATACTCTTTCTTGGTAAGGATGTTTGAAAACTAGCCTTTTCACACACCGTTAGTGTAAAGTTTTAGTTGATCTTTTAAAAAGCAGCTTAGTGGCAACTGTTAAAATGTTGGACCACAATTCAGTTATTAGGAGTCTAACTTTCAGAAATAATTGGATGTAAAGGGGAAGCACTCCAAAAGATATTCACCCATGTGTTGTCTGTATATTGGAAATAATCTGAATGATGATGCATAGGAGGATAGTTAAATAAATTATGGTGCATTTCTCATTTAGTCTTTAAAGGGAAGGGAGTTGCTCTGTAACTATCCATATAGAAAGAAGACATTTCTAAAGAGTAAAAATGTGGGCCAGGCAAGGTGATGCACACCGGTAGCCCCAGCTATACAGAAGGCTGAGGCAAGAGGATCACAAGTTCCAGACCAACCTGGGTAATCTAGAGGACACTGCCACAAAACAAAATAAAAGCTAGGCGAGATGGTGCATACCAGTAATCCCAGCACTTAGGAGGCTGAGGCAGGAGAACTACAGCCAGCCTAAACTACATAGTGAGACCCTGTCTCAAACACCAAAATAGATAAATGAATAAAATAAAATAAAAAGGATTAGAAGTTTAGCTCAGCAAAAATAGACATAATAAAATTACAGTGTAAGCTGTTTGATCTCATGTTTAGCAAACAAACATATATGTGTACATATACTTATGCATATATATTTTCAAATGCAAAAGAAAGCCCTGGGAAGCTTTTTTTGTCTTAAATATCCATACATATACATTCCCCTGGATTGAACCCAGAGCCTCAAGCATTCTATTACTGAGCTATACCTTCAGCAGTGCCCAATATGTTTCTAATATTGTTTGATTCTCTGACAACCACTCTGTATCACTTTATAATTTTTAAAATAGCATTTCTTTCTATTTCAAAAGGAGGTAGAAACAAGACATGGTGGCTTGCTCCTGTCGTCCCAGCTACTCTACAGGCTGAGGCCAGAGAATCACTTGAACCTACAAGTGTGAGACCAGCCTGGGCAACGTAAGGAAATTTCCATCTCAAAAATTAACTCATAATTACTTAAAATGTAAAAGGAGGCAGAGAGCTGGGCAAATCTCCCCCAAGTCAGCTCCCTGAGACGAACTGGCAGGGTTCCTGGCCCCATCCCTCTCTGTTTCAGATGGTAGCAAAACAGCCCAGGATACCACCAGGAAAGCCACCTAGAAGTTTGGCATGGCCCCAAGCAAGGGACCGAACTGAGTCCAAGGCCAAGTGACAGGTCAGCCCTCCAGCCTTGCCAGCGTTCACAGCTGCAAGCAGCCCTGCCCTGGTCGTCCTCGCTATGGACCCCGTCCACACCCCAGGCCTCCCCTGCTGGCAGCAGACAGAACATGCGTCGGGGCCCGCAGGCCGCGATCCCGCGCGGCGGCTGTGATTGCCCGCATTCTGCGCGTGCAGAGATGAAGCATATGAAGTCGTTTTCTCAAAGTACCTACGGGGGTTCAAGCCAGCGGGGGCTGGTTCCTTTCAATCCTATGGGTCTGCACAGCTCCTTAGTTGAGTGAGGGTACAAGATGAGCGTGGAGAGAAAGACTTCATGGGGAGAAAGGAAGCCGGACACCCCGAGGTACTCTGAATTCCCAGTTTGCTTCGGCGCTGGAGGCAGGGGGTGCTTTCACCACTAAACAGGCATCGAATGCAGTGGGCCTGCCTGGGTCCAAGTCCTGGCTCGGAAAGCTCCAGAAGCATGCTGTAGTGACAACCAGCGCTGTCGTGTCAACCTGACAGCCAGCCGGAGCCCAGCAATACGGGTCGGTGGCACAGAGGTCCAGACCGGTTCCAGACCCAGGGGATGCTGGCAGTCGGGGCCCGAGCTCAGGGACGACAATGTCAGATCAGGTTTGAAACCGGATGTGGGTGCTACCGAAAGTGCAAAGTGAACTTTCCAACCTTCTGAGCATCCGGGGGTTCTGTTTTTGTTTGTTTTGGTTTTTGGCGGGGGAAATAAAATTTAATTCCATCGGCGTCGCTAGCCCTCGGGACCAAGCCATCGATATCTGGCAGGTTTTAGCCATCGACCGAGACCACGTCTCACCCACGGCCACCGCTAACCCCCCAGGGCCCGAGCAGGGGACCCGTGCGCTGCGGCCCCGCGGTCAGGGCGCGGGGCCGCGGGAATCCTCTGCCGGCGCTGGGCGCTCTCGCTGGCTTTGTTTTTAGCCTTTGTATGCACAAGTAAAATAGAATTGATGAGCGTCTGGAAGGCCGGGAAGGCAGCGGGGAAACTTGGGCCTGGAGGCTCTAGAAGCGTGCCGACCTCACCACCCTGCAGCGCGGCTCCCAGATGGGAACCAGCGGTGACACTCGCCGGTGGGTCTGGGGTCACTTCCTGAGCGGTTCTGCACCGCCTCGTGTCCGGGGCCACTTCAGCTTCCAGTTAGCGCCTTGGGGATGCCAGTTCCCTGGCCCACTGTCCCACTGTCCCACTGCACCCACACACCGGACTCGGGAAATGTGGGCGGTGATGCGGGATCCTCCAGCGTCCCCAGCAAAGACCTTGTCCAGAACGAAGGCGAGGCGCCCCTGCCCGCGTGGCTCGGACCGCGCTCCCGACTCCGCCGCCTGCGGTAAGCAAGAGATGTCAACCTTGGTCTGCGCCCCGTGGAGCACTCTGTCCCCCTTCCCAGAGCGCAGGCCCAGGAAGGGAAAGGGGTTGGCAGATGGCTGGGTGCTCAGTGAGAGCTCACTAATGACATTCGCCACTGGAGGTCAGGAACACCCTGCGCCTGGGGTAGGGGCGCAAGGCGGTAGAGCAGGGGACCGCTAGAGATGCTGAACTGGGGACAGTCCCTGCCCACCCTCCCTCAGAAAAAGAGGCGGAGAACGCCAGGGACCTCAAGGAAGCAGAGCCCGCCAGTGTTCCTGGCTGGTTCAGTTGTGCCCTTTCGCGGGTCCAGGAGGGGGAAAGGATGTCAGAGGTCCTGTTCACCTAAGGGCCCAAAGGGCTGCAGGGCCTGGGGCTGCTTTTGGGGTCAATAGAGACAGCCACTATAAAGGACCCTGGCAATAGGAAAGGACGGGTGAGTGCTGTCCTGAGAAGGTGCTAATCAGAAGTGACAGAGACAATTGCACCGTCAGTTCGGTGGAAAAAAGAGTTTGGGGGGGTTCCCATAAACGGAATCCTGTCCTTTCCCAGCATCTGGGAGTTCTAGGACAAAGCCTAGAGGGTTTGGAAAGCGTAGGTTCCTCAGCACTACCTAGGAAAACAAGGAGGGATGGCACAGAAATGAGCACTGCCTTGGCACCCCAAAAACCACACCCAGGGTCCCCAGAGAGTACCCTGTGGGAGGCACTGGGAGCACAGCAGCAGGATGTGTGGACCCGCTGAGAAGGGGCTTGACCTGGCCTCGAAAAGGGCACTCAGCAAGCACCCCCATCCCCCCCAGGCCAGGCACAGCCTCCTCACAAGATCCTCCTTTCAGCCTTTGTATACAACGGAAGACCCCAGGAGACAAGCAACGGCCTCTCCTAGGCCAGGGGATTTGGAGCCAGGCCAGCAGTGAGACAGGGAGCCGGCAGCTAGGTGCAGGCTCAGAGCCCTTCAAGGCTTCCTGTAAATGTGCCTATGATTTGCAGTACAGTAGCAGAGAGGAGCTACTGGCTGGTGGGAGGACGGAGGGAGCATCTAACTCAAAGGAAGTCATCCCTCCAGGGGCCTCAGTGTTCTTCTGTACTGTGGGATTGGTGATTCCATCCGTGCGTGGCGTGAGGGCACTAGGCTCCCAAACCAGATGGGGAACAGGATCCAAAGTGGGAAGGTGCCACCCGGGAGGCTGAAACACACAGGCCAGAGCCTAGACACTTCACTCCCGCCTTCCCTCTCCATTTAACTCCCTGAAGAGTAAAAGAATGCTGGGATTGAGTGAGGAAGCCAGGAAAGGAAAAGAGGATGCCCGAGGCAAGGCCAGGCGAGGAGGCCTTCCCCAACTCCATCTAAACTCTCCTTAGATCACGTTGGAGAAAGGCCAATCTCTGCTCTGACCTGTAAACAAAAGGTGTCAACTCTCTGTGGTATTGTCTCCTTAATTTCAGGCCAAACTAAGGAAATTATTTGGATATTTTGGTGCAGTAATCAAATAGTTTGGACAAACCCAGATATATGTCTGAATTACCAAAATTAGTACCTTATGACTATCTCAAGTCTCTGCTTGATTCTTCAAATGCAGTTGTGATTCATTCTCTTTTGCTCCCCCGCCACCCTGTTCTCTTCTCCCACACATCTCACTTCCCAGTTACAGGGGGACGCGGGCCACATTTCATTCCAAAAACGTACCATTTTCAAGACCTTAGCTGACCCGAGCTCTAGGCTGTTAATGGAAATAAAATACAACCAACTTGTCACCATCAAGAAGTTTGGAGGTCACGCCTGGGGTGCAAGGAAAGAAACAGACAGGAGGCAGTTACATTCTTAAATTTTGGTCTTTTTACATCAAAACACCATGGTGACAAAGGGTTGAAATATGAAGTCACGACACAAAAAGGCAGCCTGATTAACTATCAGGAGTTGAGCTGGGGCTCACAAAGCAGGAGGCAGAGCACAGCGGAAGGTGGTGCCGTCTGGTGATGGCAGTGGTGGTGGTGAAGATGGTGTTGAGCCTCACGCCAAGTCTTTCTGGTAAGTTCACTCTTCCCTGTCTCCTTCCTTAACCAAAAGGAGGGCTACGGAGTAAATCCAGGCAGACTTACCTGTCTCCTTATTCCGCTGTGCGAATGCTGCAGTTGTAATTACACACTTGCTTTTTACGGGGGGTGGGGAGGGAGGGGGGGGGCGGCAAAGATCATATTTTTCAAAGTATCAACATGTTTTCCATTAGACAGTTGTTGTAACAAGTTCTTTCAGCGACATGTTATGTCTTTAGGAAAGGGTGCTTCAGGTGGCGCGCACTAGCACAATTTTGTGGCTTTTAATTACTATTTTGTTCTTTTAGGGGGTTTCAGAGGCTGGCGCCTGGGCGTGATTAAACCGTCTACCCCGCCCGCCGCAACCTCGCGTGTGGCCCACAAGGTGGCGCAACGAAGCAGTCGCTGCAGCAGGACGAACCAACTGCGGGGAGTCCAGCAAGGCGAGTGTCCGTCACTGTCCAGGAGGTTTCCAACCACCGGGATGTAGAGATACGAAAGTCGCCACGTAAATTAAAAAAAAAAAAAAGAAGAAGAAAACAAATTGCAATGATAGGGTGGAACAACGTCCTAAAGTGTAAAATTCTAAACTTCTTTGTTGTTGTAATTTACCAAAAAAGACGTAATACATCTAGTAATTATAAACCTATAATCTCACCTAAATATTAATTCATTTCCTTTCTCGTAAAAAAAATAGTATTTTGGTGATGTTAAAATGAACTTTGAAAGCCATCTGGTCTGTCTGGCCTACATTTCCATCTTTGGGAGGAAGCCCCAGGATCGCTCTCAGGTGTCAATCGCCCATCAGATGTCATAATTACTCTGAGGTTCGGCGTGTCGGGAAAGCACAAGAAGTGATTTCAAATATATAGTAATAACGCTTTTGGGGTTATATAGCTTCTGTCTCAAGCAACATGGGAAAAACGTTTAAATATTAACGAATTAATTGTCCTAATATCCCTGTGGGTTGGTTAGGAGGCAGGTATTATTACACACAGTTTATGGATAATTTAAATCAATTGACTGTCAAGTGCAGGAGTGGCTGACCAAGGTGCCAGACACTTCCAGGAAAAGCGGATACAGTTGGCTCTGCTCTCCGCACCGCTTTTCGGGATTAATGTGTTTGAAAACTGACCTCTGGCATGCATGTGCAAAATCACTGGGATTAGCTCTTGCACAGACTAGGACGGGAGACCCTACTTCTTTCTGTAGGGAAAAACGCCAGTCTCTATCTTCACACCTTCTGTCCCGTTGCGAGCCAATCTGCACCCCCTGTCCCCACCCCGCACCCGAACCCGCAACCCCACGCCAGCCCGCGCCGCTCTGCTCTCATTCAGGGCGGCCCGTGAGCACCCGCGGCCGCTGTAGTCTGGGTGCCCGCCATGTGACACCCGCCCCCCAGCAGCCCAGCTTCTCCAGAGCCCTACGGCCGGTCGCTTCCGATTGGCTGTTGCTAGGTGACGTCGCCTGCGCTCACGTGACAAGTGTTAAATGCCCAC
Organism: Dasyprocta punctata; assembly: GCA_004363535.1. Lineage (NCBI taxonomy): Eukaryota > Metazoa > Chordata > Mammalia > Rodentia > Dasyproctidae > Dasyprocta > Dasyprocta punctata. The sequence goes on along the minus strand of RJWM01012241.1, from coordinate 39,856 downwards.
CCTGCAGGAGCCCGCCTGGCAGACAATCGTAAAGCTGCTCCCGGCCGCTCACCTGCTCCCGCCTCCTGCAGCCCTGACTCGGCCGGGTCACCCCTGCCCCCTCCATCTCCCGCCCCGCCCAAGCCCTCGCTGGGCAGGGAGCCGAGAAGGCCGAGAGGATGCGGCCCGCCGCGGCTGTCCGGAGCAGCGCGCGGTGATCGCCTCCCCCGAGGAGGAGGCGCCTAGACCGTTGCCTCATTTCTGGTTTTCCTCCGCCGCCCCCCCCCCCGTAATTACATTGGCTGCTGGAAGGGACCAGGAGAGACAGAGGAGGCGCCTGGCTTCCCCCTCACGCCCGCCACCCCTGCTCTTTCCCGTCCCGGGCCAGGATGACTGGAGTCTTTGACAGTCTGGTGGCTGATATGCACTCGACCCAGATCACGGCCTCCAGCACTTACCACCAGCACCAGCAGCCCCCGAGCGGCGGTGGCGCCGGCCCCGGTGGCGGCAACGGCAGCAGCAGCCTGCACAAGCCCCAGGAGTCGCCAACCCTGCCGGTGTCCACGGCCACAGACAGCAGCTACTACACCAACCAGCAGCACCCAGCGGGCGGCGGCGGCGGGGGGGCCTCGCCCTACGCGCACATGGGCTCCTACCAGTACCACGCCAGCGGCCTCAACAACGTCCCTTACTCCGCCAAGAGCAGCTACGACCTGGGCTACACGGCCGCCTACACCTCCTATGCGCCCTACGGCACCAGTTCGTCTCCAGCCAACAACGAACCCGGTATGCACAACGCGGGTGTCTGGGGTCCCAAGTCGTGGGTCACTGGGACGGTTGAGTAAACACGTTTTGGAGAGGAGGGCCGCCCAGAGTCCTGGTCTTTCGTACTGCCTGCCCACCGCCTGCTCCTGCCTTTTATCCCTCCCAATCTCCAGTCTCTCGCGAGTGAGGGCTAGTCCCTCGGCGCTCAGCTCGGGGGATCCAGCACCTCCAGGGCAGGGTGGGCAAGTGGTGCACGCCTCCTGGTAGTTGCATTTCCTCGCCACCTGCCTCTTTTTTCTCTCCGGCGTGCTCTCCAGCTTCCCATTCCCCGGAGGGCTCGGCTCGCGGGTTGGGCGGCAGCTCCAGTCCCCACGTGGCGAAGTTGCGCCTGCAACCCGCGCGCGCGACCTCTCCACGGACCCGCTTCCCGGCTCCGGCCAAGTTCCCGCCGAGCCCTTCCTGCGGGCAAGAACTTTAGGACCCCCGCGTTACGCGGTAATTACAACTCCATTTTCTTGCAGAGAAGGAAGACCTCGAGCCTGAAATCCGGATAGTGAACGGGAAGCCAAAGAAAGTCCGGAAACCCCGCACCATCTATTCCAGTTTTCAGCTGGCAGCTCTTCAGCGGCGCTTCCAAAAGACTCAGTACCTGGCGCTGCCCGAGCGAGCCGAACTGGCGGCGTCTCTAGGCCTCACCCAGACTCAGGTGGGGCTTCAGCCCTGAGGGGACCAGGAGGGCGCGGGCCTGGGTGGCCCCGGAAGCACGCGCGCGCATTCAGCACTTCTTTAAAATAATATATCTTAAGTAATTTTAAGAACTTGCAGGCCCGCACTTTGGGCAACCTGAACTTCTAGGCCCAAAGCTGCAAAATTCCCCCAAGGGTCGCTGCGTGGGAGGGGAGGAAAGGGACCGAGTTGCGCAGAAATCCACTACCACGTTGCCTTTCGACTCGGTACTCATTAAGTGGGGGAAATAACTGGCCCTTCTCACACCCTCCGCTGTCACCACTGTGCACAGACATCCGGGGTCACACAGTCAGAACACGAACCTCAGTTTTTTGAGGTCACCTCCCAATACCGCAGGAACCTGCAGTGCGAGATCCGCTCCCCACCTGCTTGCTCAATGGCCACCTCTAGCCTGCGGGCTTTCTCTGCTACCTCCTCTCCCTGCCCCTACCCCGCTTCCTCCACTAAAGCTCCGATCCTTTTTCCACAAAGGTCAAAATCTGGTTTCAAAATCGCCGATCCAAATTCAAGAAGATGTGGAAGAGCGGCGAGATCCCCTCCGAGCAGCACCCTGGGGCCAGCGCTTCGCCACCTTGTGCCTCGCCGCCCGTCTCGGCGCCAGCCTCCTGGGACTTCGGCGGGCCGCCGCGGATGGGGGGCGGCGGCGGCCCAGCCAGCGGAGGCAGCGGCGCCGGCAGCTCCGGCTCCAGCCCGAGTAGCGCGGCCTCGGCTTTTCTGGGTAACTACCCGTGGTACCACCAGGCCTCGGGTTCCGCCTCGCACCTGCAGGCCACCGCGCCGCTGCTGCACCCCACGCAGACCCCGCAGCCTCACCACCATCATCACCATCACCACGGTGGCGGGGGTGCCCCGGTGAGCGCAGGGACGATTTTCTAACCCCAGGGTGCCTGCGCCGCCAGAGACTGAGCAAAAACCCGCGAGCCTCGGCGCTCGCCCCCCACCGCAGGAGGCTCCCTCCTGCCGCCCGCGGCTGCCACCCAGCAGTGCGGGAGGGTGCAGTCAGGGACGGCCCGGCCCAGCAGCCGGAAACTGGGGACCCTCGCACCGCAGGCTCCTCTCGGGAGAAGCGAACAGCTGCTCGGCGAAGGCCGCCACCAAGGCCTCATTTCTGACCTGAGTCCCGAGCCTCGGCCATTTCGAGCTCCGCCTCGGACTCGCCTCCCCTCCTGTCCCCGCCCGGCGAGGTCGTCCGGCGCCTTCGTCGCCTGGGGCCTCGAGCTGAGCCCGGGAGAGGGACGCCGGCCCCGCCCGCGAGGTTCCCGGGCTCTGAGACTCCTTTCTCCTCTATCGCCCCCGGCTCAGCTCCGGCGCGCTTCGGTTATTGACCTCCCGGGGTCCCGCCGGCCCGCCCTCCCCCTCGTGCCCCCTTGACCCGGGGCCCCAGGCTTTTTTTTTTTTTCCGCTCTGTTCCCAGACCTCGCCCCCCTCCATCCTTACCCGCCTTGCGATCCCCAGGAGCCCTCCCTTAGCGCTCTCATCCATCACAGTGGAGTTTTTTTATTTTTATTTTTTTAAAAGTTTAGGTGCCTTTGCGGATGACCTCATTTTGATGTTGGGAAAAATGATTTTTAATATGTGGACACTGCAAAAAAAATGTGTTTAAATTATCTTTTTTAAAATTTATTCAGGATTACTAGCCTGGACTTCGACAGTTTGTAAATAAAGGTGTCTGTGAAGATTTTCCCACTGATTTATTTGTATAAAAATGCTCATCTTTTCAGACATTTTTGTAAACCCCCAGTTGTGAAAACTGCGGTTGAGCAGTGACCTCAGCAACCCCTCCATTTTATTTTTCCCTTTGAAAAAATTTCTCAGTTAAATTAAGCTACTGATTTGAATTTGTTTTATCTTATCCGAAAGTCTTTGTTCTTGAAATGCAAGGTATTTTGAGGTTATTTATTATGAAAACAACATGCTCTTAATGTTGATTTTACAATATGAAGAGATTATTTAAATAAATTATTGTTTTCATTGGAGTGTGTGAATTTTCCTTGGTGCCCAGGGTGTCCGAGCTCGAGCCGCCGCACAGGCCCTCAACTGGGTCCGACGAGAGCAACGTTTGCACTTTGCAGGCCGAGATCGCGGAGAGGTGTGGCGAGTCCGGGACTCTAGCGTTGGCTCGCAAGAAGGGTTCAACTCCACCCTCTTCCGTCCCCTCGCGGGGCTCGCCAGCCCGCGGCGCCGTGACTCACTCAGCGCCGGGCGGCTCCAGCCTCCGCCCGCCTGGCCCGCCTGGCGCCCGCGCCACCGCCCCGCGCCCGGGCGGTCTCGGCCGCCCCCGCGTCCGCCTAGTTGGCCGGCGGGGTGGTGCATCTGAGCCGCCACTGGGGACCTGCTGTCCTCCGCCTGAGCTCAGCCGCAGCTTGGGATCAGACCTTCACATCCGACCCTCCCCTCCGTTTGCCCCGCAGCCCTTTGGGAGCTGGCAAATCGGAGAGTTCCATGAGTCACCCTCGGGAGGCACGGTTGGCTGCTTTGGAATCCAGGACGACTCTGCGCACAGGGCTGCGCTAGCACACACACGATCACACACTGGCACACTCACGATCACACTCATGGGCTCACTTTCACACGGAGGCGCACACACGATACAGGACACATCATGATCTTACTCTTACCCACACATGTCACTGACTCACAAATCCATGCACATTCACACTCACACAGATACACTGACTCACATATGCACATTCACATACAAGCGCAGAGATTGATGCCCAGTGCTGTGGGAGTGGCATCCTTGCATTTCACACTAATAGAGAGGAAAAGTCCTCATGTCACTCAGCTCTGTTTTCTATCACCAGCCGCAAACAACCAGCTTCCAGCTTTGAAAATGACTCTGCTTTCTAGCATTGCCTGCAAAAACCAAGGGTAGGTGTGTCAATGCAGGTGTGAACTAGAACTAGAAGTCCCTTTCCCTGACAGTACCGGGGCCCACAGTTGGAGCTTCCTGACTTCAATCACTGACTGCATGACCTTGGGCAACCCTCTTAGCCTCTCTGTGTTACAGTTGCAGATCTGTAAGATAGGAATCATAATAACATCCAGGACTGAGTTGTTGTGAGCAAAAACTTAATGAACCTTTAATGAGGCAGTGATGTAACACAGTGTCTGGCACATGATAAACGCTAAATACGTTTTACCTGTCTTGTATTTAATATTTCTGTTTTATCACAGTGTCCCAAATCAGAAAGGCCTTACTTTTGCCTGTAATTGTCAAGTCCAGAGTTACCCTGGAGCCTTTCCAACTTCACCTTGTGTGGAAAAGCAGCACCCCAAGGCTGGGATAGCCATGGCCCCTTCCTACATGGGTCTTGAACCTCACTCCCTCCACGGGATCTGCTTCCACTAGAGAGGAGGTTGGGTACAGGCCAGATAACCCTGCTTGCCAGATCCAGACCTGTTCTCCAGGTTATTTAGGTCGTCCATATTACTCGGCCTCAACTCTTTTCTGCCCAAAACAGAGATAGATGAGGGTAACTTACTGGGGGCCACAGCATCATCACTGGGGATGGGGGTGGGGGGTCCTGACTTTTCTGCCTGGAATGTTTTGGGGGCCTGCTCCAAGCCTAGTCTACAATAGAGTGTGGTCCGGACATTTGGGGCTCTGGAAAAAAATAAGGAGGCTATATAAACCTGTGTCCCTTTGCATTTCTGCATTCTTTTCCCAGGCTAGAAAGGACTGGGTTGAAGACCGCTGACCCGCAATTCTAAAGCAACCGCTGCCTACCAGACTCCCTTCCCTTTCCCCCCACCCCGACTCCCACTCTAGCTCCACATTCCGCGGGGCTTTTTGAGTACCAGGAGCTGGTGCCAGCCTTCCTCCTGCGGTTGACTGTGCCCTCCCCTCCTTTGCGCGCACTGCCCTCCCCCCTCCCGAAACCAGCGGGGAGAGACGGGGCAGTAAATTGGCTGGTGTCGAGGATCTGCCGCAGACAAGATGATTAAGAGGCCTACGCCGGAGCGCCCGGGGCAGGGAATGTCAGCCCAAGTTGGAATCACGCAACAGGCCTTGGCATGAGCCGAGCATGGGAGCCGAGAGGGCGGGCGGCCCCTCTCCGGGGTGGGCCGAGGCCCCACAGACTCGCCGGAGTCACCGAACCTGGCACTCGACGACGGCGGGGTCGGGCCGGGCCAAGGCGCGCCTCTCCCCGGGGAGCCCGCAAAGCCTAGGGCAGAAGGGTGCTGGGGCCAGGGAAAGGGGCGTTTCCGCAGGCCCAGAGATAGGCCCGGAGGAGAGAGCGCAGGCCAGGGAAGCGGCCGCGTCCCAGAAGTGAGGGGGCGGAACGCAGAGGGGTGGGCGCTGGGAGAAACAAAGCGCGGCCCCGGGAGCCGGGGCCGGCTCCAGCCCCGCCGGGGGCGACGCGCTGGCCGTCTTTCTCACAGTCCTGCCCGGAGACGCGGGGGCCCTGTGATCAGCCCGCCGCCGCCGCCGCCGCGCAGACACGCTCCCCCCGCGCTCCACTGTGCGCCCCAAAGCGCGGATGAAAAATGGAATTGGGAAGCAGCGATCTCGACTCCCTACACTGGGAAACCAGCCGCGCTCGGAACACACATAAATCTTCATTGTAATCCCCATCCATTTGCTCGAGTAAAATATCAGGCCGCAGACAGGATGTGACAAGCGCTGGGAAATGAGGGGAGGGGAAGCCGAAGAATGAGGGGTCCGGGCTCCACGGCTCAGGCTCAGGGCTTGCCCCATGGGTTGGTGCCAACTGCGGGCAGCCGGAGTGTCCCCGCGTCCTCCTCCCGTCCCAGGCCCGCCTGCCCTCGCCGCGGAGCTGGGACCGGTGCAGAACCCCCTCCGGCCACCCGGAATTCCCGCCGCCAGCCCCTCAGCTCCCGGGCTAGGGAGGGCAGAAAGGAGAGCAAGGGGACCCCGGGCCTAATCAGCCGTGCTGCAATGTGGGACCGTTTAGGAAGCTTCTCCTCGGCCTTCTTGCAGGATCACTTGTGAAAATTGTGAATATCCGTCCTGAGTAAGGATTTCCGAGACTGATGGGGCGAGTTTGGGGGAAGTATCAGGTTCAGTGGGGGCGGAGAGAACGAGAGAAGACTGGAGCTTTGTTTACAAACAGTTCTGGTGTAGGAGACGTGGGGGAGGTAGAGAAGCCCAGAAGTGATCCTGTGTTTCCCTCCGCTACTAGAGCACCCCACCACTCAAAGAGAAGGACAAGAAGACCAAAAAGTCCCCTTGCCTTTCAAAGGGCCAGTCTTACTGACAGCATAAACCCTAGGGGTAAAGTGTCCCACTTCCGAGCCCCTAAGACACGCTCAAATCCCAAGCCAGCTCCATTGCCTCTGGGAACAGCGACCACCAGTGGCTTTAAACTGTTTAGGGTCAAAGACTCCTTTGAGAATAAAGCTACAGATTTCTTTCTGCTACAATACAGACAAGTCCCTTGCATTCGACTTTGGGGTCCTGGGTCTTCGAACCACTTGAGTGGGGCGCTAAGGTATCTTGTGCCCCTGGAACTGGAGGACTGAGCTGTCCTTACACTAACGGCCTGTCGCAGGGTCGTGACACCCAAATCGGCCCAGAGGAAGCCTGCCTACGGCCAGATTTCTCTCCCCACCCGGGATCTGCCGGGCGAATTGCCCCCCAGCCCAACACGCACTCGCGCGCACAAACACGCACACCAGGGCAGGCGGTCGCGCAGGCCTAGCATCTGTCCAAGGACCCCACCCCCACCCCAGCGGGAGTTCCCCTCCCGGGGACGGATTTGGCAGTGATTGCTACATTACAAGATGTTACATTCCGCCCTGGGGCCCGGGACTGGGCGGGAGTGTTTCAGGAAAGACAATTCGTTTTTGAAGAAAAAAAAAAAAAAAAGAGCAGACAGGTATTGGAGGTGCAGCTACTCGGCGCCTCCACGTGAAACTGCAGACACAGTCTCCAGACAGACCTTCCTTACAGGGGTCGCTCGGGCTCGGCTTTCCGCTACACCTCAGGGCCAGCACGCAGACACTGCAGTGTCTTCGCACTTCCTGGATCTCCCCAGGCTTGTTTTGGGGTGCCCAAGAGACCCGCGTCCCCGCGCGATCGGGACTGGGGAAGATGGATGCGCGCACCTTGCAGGCCGCGGCCGCAGGGGACAGGATTACAACCTCGGGGATGGAGGGGCGAGGGATCGCGGAACGAAGGCGCGCTAGGGTGGCGCAAGGGCGCGCATTTGGGTCCGCACTTAGCCTGCGGGCGGCTGTTCCCACTCCCGCCCCTCCGCTCCGGGTGTCTGTCCAGGAGTCTCGGACCCCCTAGAGGTGAAACCCGTTGCTCCAGGAACAATAGGGACTTATAGCTGGGAGAACTCGAGCGAGTCCCGGCTGCTCTGAGAAACTGCCGAGCTCGGGTCGGCGTCTCTTGCGGGCGCCTCGGCGTCCCCTCCTCCTCGGGGACACTCTCCGCCCCGCCCCTTCCCTCTGTCGGCCTGGCCCCGGCTTCTTAAAGTCACAGGGTGTCTCAGTGCCCGAGAGACGCGCCGCCCCAGTAGGTAGTAAGTGGTACAGCGAGGTGGGGGAGAGAAGACGCTGCAATTCTCTAGACACTGGAGACAAAAGAAGAGCCTAGGCGGTCGCGGGGAGGGCTTGGAGGACCCTCAGCTCCTTCCTTCCTAGTGCTCCCCAAAACCCCTGCGAAGCATCCAAATAGCAGGGTCTTATTCGCCGCCACTGGGCGGCCACCGGCACTAACTCCCGTGGTGATCACCGCCTGGCACCAAAACTACAGGCAGCTAGGGCCCGGCAGACTTGTCCCTTCCCTTCCTAACTGTGAAGGTTTGAGAGAATCCGGGAAAGGGGTGCCCAGAAGGAAGAACTAGAAAGGAAAAGGAGGACGGGGCAGGAGGAGGGATTCTGTTCAGTCACTTTCTCACATACGGCATTTGGGGTAGGGGGCCTTGGACCTCTGGGTGTCCAAGCCACAGAGAACAGGCACTAGGAGAAAGGGATTCTCCCCACGTGTTCTCAGAGAGGACATAAAAATTTACCTTGGGTGGCCAATTTCCTCATTTACCCCATTAAGACAAAAAGCCCAAGAAATTCAATTAAAGCCACCTTGGCCAAGGCGCTATTTGAGGCACGAATGTCTCCCCTAAAGCTGCAGCAATCATGTGGCATTAGACACTTCCGGAATCCTATAGCCAACCTGAAAAATCCCAGACCCCCTTTTTCCCTAATTTTTGCTCTGATCTGTAATTTTATCCACATTTGCACTAGTTTGAGCATTCTGGCTCTCCCATCTGAAAGCCTGCAATTACTATATAATTCTTCGCAATTTCAGATGTCCTAATATGGACTGTAATTTTTGCGCAAGACAATTTCCTGCTATTTCAAGCATCAACATTGTCAAAGTTGTATGTACATAATAAATGGGAATATCAATGCATAGTTTTTAGCATAACATCTTGACTCCTCGATAATTATATCCGTTCGGAGCCTACGCAGAATTAGCCTGAATTGCATGGTAACTGCTGCTGCTTTAAAATTTTTAAAAATTACTCATAATTTTCCCAAAGATTACCAAGATCTCGAGTGCACAATGTCATCAGCGTAATGAAGAGTAAACATTTATGCTAATAATCTGCAATTTTTTTCATCAGCTATAAAGACAGAGGCTATATAGCCGAAAATTTCAGTCCTATTTGCAAGCGCAGCGCTGCAAAAAGCCTGCGGCGCTCGGAGACGCCTGGTCCTGGGGACCTCTTTCCACTCTTTACTCTCAGGATAGGAGGATGGGGCCGGGGAATTCTTTTTGGTTTTCTAGTTTTATTTTGCTCTCGTTTCATCGATTTTGTTTTTCTTTTTTTCCTCTTTTTTTTTTCTTTTTCTTTTTTGCCTTTTCTTTCCCGTCATTCTCCCAGCCAAAAGCCGCCTTCGACCCTTTTGATTTGATGTAGCAAAGAGTGTGTGTCCAGATTATCTGAAAGTGACACTGAAGAAGGTAAGGGTGGAAACCGGTTTCATTTTTCAGAGGGTTGGAAGACTGCGCTGTGCCCGTCGCAGCGGCTCCCGCTCCGGGAGTAGGAGGGTGGGGGAGTGATTATGTATGCAACAGCTAATTCTTCCATCAAAACTTCTTGTCAGCGATGTCAGGATTATTTTTTTCTTTTTTATAAAAACACTTGATGTTTCAGGAAGTGTTAATCCCCGAAGATTGGGGGATAAGGGAGGGAGTAGGCAAACGGTGGGTGGGGGCGATCCATTTCTCGAGGCTGGTGGAGGCACCCTTCAGAGCCGCTTGCCTCTTTGCACTGGCGTTGGGGTTTTTTGTGGGGCTGAGGACAGGGGGAGGATTATTTTGAGGCATGAGAGGCAGAAACCTTCCCCTTTGGACCATGTTGGATGGAGGTTGCTATGGCCCTGTAGGATGAAGAGCAGAAAAGTTCGCTTTAGCCTAAGATTTCAAGGGTGTTTAACCCAGGTGGTGGGTTGACAAAGACCAGACAATTCTGAGACTGATCGATAAAAGATACAGGAAGAAAGAGATGGATAGCAGGTTAAACATTTATGGGGTGTTGCTTCTTTTCTCCCAATTTTTCTTATCTAGCATCTCAGGTTCTGTACCCAGTACCAGACCTGCCTTTCCTTGAGTAATAGAAACAGACAGTTTCTTCAAAGAGAGATATAATTTCTTCATCAAATGACTTTATATGAATAACACTTTTGTGCATCTAGGTAAGGTGGATTTAAAAACTTTTTGTGGCTCAAAAAGTCTGAAGAACTACCTCACCCAGCTAGGTGCATATCCCCAGAAAACAGAAATATAAATAAAACATAATGATCAAGGAGGGAAAGAGATGGACTATAAGTTTTACCATTTTTATATTTTTAAAATATTGTCTAGGTTTAGGATCTGGGCTCTTCTGCTATTAGACTTCCCTCCTCACAGGGCCATGCAGCCCATCCAGGCTTATGAAAGCCAAGACCCATGAGGAGGGGGCTGGGAATCGCTGCTTCTCCTCCCCCCACCTCACCCCCACCTCTTTTTAGAGCTCGTGTGTGAGAGAAGATATTAAAGAGGTATCTGTTGTTTGGCAATTTTGCTAAGTCTGTCTTCATTACTTTGCCGCTGTGCATTTGCTAATTTGGAGGCCCGGCCATTGACAAGCTTGCTCCATACACCTGCAAGCAATTTGCCGGCTCCGGTACCGGAGAATTGCAGAGATGGCAGCTCGCACCTATTTGATTTTTTTTTCCTTTTCTCAATGCACAGCAAATTTGGCTTTCAGTGCGTTATCTCTTTTGTTAATGCAAAAAGATTCCCTGGGCGAAAAAATTGCTCATAATTACCAGAGAGATGGGGAAACTGCATTAGAATAAATAAACCTGAAATTACTGTAATTATGTTGTGTTTGATGGGCCCGGCTTGTAATCAAGAAGAGAATACAGTGAAATGATGCTGACCCTCTTGGGTTTGCAGCTGTACACGCACTTTGGGGTCTTTTTTTGCAGAAAAGAGTCATTTTGATAATCATTAAGCTGTGTGTAACCTATTTCAGAAGTGTTTTAAAATGAGGTTCACATTTTTTGAACAAGGGGAAAAAATCCCAAAATTGCATTTTGCCATTACAGACTCATACATAAGGAAAGGTTGTGTTTTCTAAGTGACAATTGTTAAGACATAATATTCGAAATCAGTATTTAATCATTATAATGAGGTATTGTTTAAATATAACCACCTTTAGATTATTCATAGTTTAATTAATATACTCATTATGAAAATCTTTGAATCAGATATTTGATGAACTACTTGTCAGTAACAAGGCAGCATTAATTAGGCCTATATTGAGATTAACATTTTTTCAAAGTACAACTGCTTATAATTATAATAGAGCCTAACTAAAGACCGCCTTCCTTGAACTAAAACTAATAATTTCTCTATTTGAACTGTTAGCAAGAGATTATTAAATTAGTATAAGCTAATATCTCTAAGTATTAACATCGGCTTGACCAGATACATTTTGCCTGTGGCTTGAGCCTTTGGGCCCTAGCAGTCCTCTGGAAGACCCAATAAAAATGGTAAGAGAAATCTCCCTAACAAAATCAAACATCCCAGGGAAACCGAATCCAAGAAGGTCTCTGTTAGTGCTCTTGAGCCCAAACTCAAAAACTGACCTCCTCTCTGTTTTTGAGGTAGTCGGCCCACTAGCACCCTGGTCTCCAAGGTCTGATCTCCTTTAGCGCTGTGGTTCCTCAGGACCTAGGAGAGGAAAACCTCCCAACTCCAAGTTCAGAAGAGGCTCGGAGGTCCCTGGCTTCATCCTGAACCACCTCCCCCGCTTCTTCTAATCCACCGCACCACTTCCCCCAACCCTCGCGCGCGCACGCACACACACACACATACATGCACACACACGCGCGCGCGCGCGCACACACACATATACACACACAACCCGTCACTTCCTCCTCCCCTCCCAAAAGGCGTCGAAAGAGCCCGGCGCATCTGATCTTTCACCAGCACCAATTGAAAAATGGGTGCTTGTCACAACACAGATCACTGCCTTCCCGGCTGTGCTCCCCACTGCGCACCGGAAAGGGCCCCCCAAAGGCGGAGGGCCAGCCCCCGCCCCGCAGAGTCTAAAGGTGATGCGCGGGAAGCAGGAATCCAGGCTGCCTGTCGCTTGCTGCCCGCAGTTTTCCTTTGCTGTCTTGGCTCGGGGTCTGTGGCCTGGGGTTAGGTTTGGGGTCTGGGGCCTGGGGTAGGGATTGGGGTCTGGGGTTGGGGTTGGGCTGGGGCACAGGTTACTGATGGAAAAAAGGAGTTAGTGTAGTTGTAGTCTCAGAGTCCGCGCTTTTCTGGATCGAACTGCATCCCGGTGCTGTAACCGAGGTGCCCCCATAGTGGTCTTGCTTTAGGGTGGTAGGGCTGGAGTGGAAGAGATCCGCTTAACTCTGGCTCCTGGTTCCAAGTCAGTCGAGCCCCTCCACCACTCCCTTGGCACCCCTCTTTCTTGGCTGTGCAAAGAAAATTCCCTGCTCGTTAGCAGGAATGGGCTTTCTTTTGCTGTGAAGGGGATGGGGGGTCCCGGGAACTGTGTCCTGTTCCCTGGAGCTCCCTGATTGATGGGGCGGGGGTGGGGGCGCAGTGTGGACTGACAGACATGTCCTTCCGGCCCCTGCCAGGCGTCTGGCCTTGTCTTTTCCGCCAGGGAATCCATTGCCTCCCGGCAAGCACAAGCTGGGAGGCCAGATCTGGGGACAGGCTAGAGGCAAAGCGGGGTGTCTCTGCTTCCAGGCTTCCTGAGAGGTGCTGAGTGTGGAGAGAACTCCAGTCATGCAGGTTAGCTGCCTTTGAACTCTGCTTTCCTCTTTCACCGAATCCTCACCCTTTCCATTCCTAAACCAGCCTGCTGCCCTATCACACCTGTTCCTGTGTCTCCTTCCCTAACTCTTCCCTCGGCACTGTCTCCTCATCCCTTCCACTCAGGTAGACTTGAGACATCTCGATGACTGAGAGAACAAGGTGAGAAGTCCCACTGGGGCACCACACAAGCCTTGTGATGGTGTCCTGGTGGTAGAGTTGGGCATCTTTACTCTATCCCAGATTAATATCCAATCCAATACAACCTGTACCAGAGGCAGTAGCCTGGTCCGCCACCATCCCAGAGCACACACACAGCAGGAGAGACAGCAGTTCTTTCTTGAAACCATAATTTTACTGTCTCAAAGAAACTTTATAACTTATTTACAAAGTTCTTTTTCCCCCCAAGATACAAAGCAATAAGTTAACATTCTCAATATAAAACTAAACTTTGACATAAAGAACACAAAACACAGTTGATTTCAATTGGTCACATTTTCCAAATTTCACAAGTAAAATGTCAAGATTCTTATTTCACAAAGCATCGGGTTTTACCGCCACACACAACAAAACGGAAAAAGGCTAAGCTTGTGCAACATGTTTACAGAACAATAATAATAACAATAATAATTATATATACAGCCAATAGCTCCTGCAGTGGAGACTGTGCTTTCGGGGTGGACTGGCATTTTTCTGTGGTAGAACCTCCAGGGTTGTTGTAAAGCTGCTTTTGTCTTACTTTAAAGCCCACTGGAATTAGGGCTGCTTGCTCATCCCCTGCCTGTTTTCTCTCTGCTGCCCGTGGATTCTCTTTTTACCCAAACTAGAATTTTTCCTTCTTGTCCAGGCAAAGCAACCAAGCATTCCTCCCAAGATGACAAAACCATGTTCAACTCATTTATTTCTTTCTCTTGTTATTATTTTTAATAATACGGGACATGTAAAAACTGAATATCATTCGGCTTCAACAACTCCATACCAGCGAAGTACAAAAGTTAATGTGTAAGTTAAAAATCCTTAGTCCTCCTTGTTCATTTTTTCCGGGTGCCTTCAAGGTAAACAGTGCATCTGGACGGTGCGCTCTCCATACACCACAGAACCAACACTCAGCCTCAGCCAAAATCCATTTTTCAATAAATAAAACACCCTCCCTCCAATTTCCCCCAGTTCCCAAATAAGCTACACAGATGGTCAGGCAGGGTCCAGGAGACCTGAAAAGATAAAATGCCCAGGATCGGGAGATGGGCGGCCCAGCAGACCGCTTGTGGCTCAGACCTGGTGACTTTTTGCAGAGGCCTCAGTATGAGAACAGCAGACAGACGAAGAAGACCTTGACTTAGCGCAAAAACAGACGAGACAGGACAGAAAAGAGCTTCTGCTTTTTCTACATTGTTTTGTTTTCCTGATAGTCCCACAAAGCTGAGGGGCGGCAGGTCAGGTGAGCCAGGTTGTCTTGCTGCTCGTGCTGTCTTGGGTGACTATACCTGTGCTTCAAGGCCACTCTGCTGTCACCATGTGTGGCCCAGGCCAGGGTTGAGCAAGAGCACCGGCTCTGGGGAGTCACTGGGTCTGACCTCGAGGGCTTCCGAGGAGGCGATCGACCTGCTTTTTCCGCTGTCCTTTCCTTCCCTCTGGGCCCTTTTCCACCAGGCCCAGGGCACACAGTCAGATGGATGGACCTGGAGACAGGAGAGGCCTGGACGGAGGGAGATGGGAAAGAGAGGGCAGGTGCCAGCAGGCAACTTCACATGAGCTGGGGCTGCTGCATAGCTTCTTGGTGCGCTGAAGGATACCACGATGTGTAGCTGGGGATGTAGGAGCCTGCACTGCTGCCTGAGCCTTTCCCGGTTGAGGAGTTAGGGTTCCAGCCCGGAGGCACGGGTGGGGAGCCTGCGGACAGGGCCCTGCCATTGGCCAGCGCACTGCCCTCCAGGGCTGCTCCACCCTGCTTCATCAGCTTCTTGAACTTGGAGCGCTTGTTCTGGAACCAGATCTTGACCTGCAAGATCGGAAAACAATGTGACTAGGGCTGAGCCCATGGAGCCAACCTAGTTCTCGGGGTGGGAAGAAGGGAACGGCAGGAGAGCAGAGCTTGGAGGCCCCTCTGCCCAGTGCAAGCTGGCAGCTCCCTGCCGGAGCCGCAGAGCACCCCGCTACCTGCCCGGGAGGAAGAGCCAGGAAGCCCGACCTTGGGCCTCAGGCTGGCACCCGCAGGAACTGCTCCCTCAGAGCCAGGGGGCATGGTGGTAAGGGGCCCGCGGGGGTCCCGGGCTTCTCCATGAGAAGGGGTGACTGCACACCCCTGACACATGCAATTCCTATATCAATATCAATAAAAGAATCAAAAACCTGGATAGGAGTGGAGGAAATTTATTTGCAATTCTACCGCTTTCTCTTTGCGCCGTCCTTTCGGCCCCTGAGTGAATTGAGGATGACTAACTGAGGAGGCAGCAAGTTTTTTGTGGAACTTTGGACTCAAACCAAACCTTTCCCTAGGGTCTGTTTGCTTCCCCCAGGTCCAATCCAAATCCCGGGCCAGACGTTGGAATCCCGCGCCAGCCGCGGTTGGAAAGACCACGAACTCCCCGGAGTCATAGAGATGTCCAAGAAGGAGAGTCTCATTTCTTCTCTAGGGTCTGGGACTTGGGAGGCGAGGAGGCTGAGGGAAGGATTCCCTGTGCCACTCGGTGAAGAGGAGAAGGAGGGAGACAGATGCACGGCCCCAGGCCCCCAGTGAGTAGCCATACAATTTAAAGGCAAAGGAGGGATTAAGTCCCCGTGTCTATTGTTCCAGCTGTTCGGGCACGTGTGACCTCTGAATCCCCAAACAAAACGTCTGGGGAAATCCTTCCTGCGCCCTAATCAGATGTCCTGGGACAGAACGGAGGTGCAGGCGGCAAACAGGTTGGGGTACAGAGAGCAGCGACCGAGCTAGGGCAGAGAAAATGCGACAGGAAGGGGAAACGCCGGGAGCCTGGGGTGGATACACATACACACCCACACAATGACACCCCGACCGTGAGGCCCAGCGAGCCAGAAATGGAGCCCAAGGCTCAGGCCGGCCCTCGAGAAGCCTGCTTGGCGCAGAGGCAGCGGCGAGGTACCTGAGTCTGCGTGAGTCCCAAGGAGGCCGCGAGCTCCGCCCTCTCAGGCAGAGCCAAGTACTGAGTTTGCTGGAACCTCCGGTTCAAAGCCTGCAACTGCAAACTGGAATAAATTGTCCTGGGTTTGCGTATCTTCTTCCCTTTGCCATTGAAGCGCACTTCACCGCCTTCCACCACGGTGCTCTTCTCCGAGTCCGCCCCTGCAGGGACAGCAGAAGTGGGGCCGTTAATACAGGGGCTCTCTTTAGTGTGGAGAGATGAGAACCAGCGGCAGTCGAGGGGATGGCAGAGACAGGGCCGGGTACAGAACGTTCAGGAAATTCTGGAAGCCTGGGAGGGACCCCCAAAGTCCGAGGGCCAGTCCCGGGCTGCTGCAGACGGGATGGGGCCGTTCCTGAGAGCGCAGCTATTGCCTTTGCAGGGAAAGTTTGCTATTTTTGCAGGCGGTAGTTGAGGTTTAATTACCCTTAATTGCATACATTGTTTATAGCGCCACGCAATAAATAATTACCGAGACTAATACGTGCACATGTGGGTTTCTTTTTTCCAGCAGGGCATTGTGTGCTCGGCACACCGAGCCGCTCAGAGGCCCAGCCAGTGCCAGGAGACGTTCCCTTGGATTTCTGCTTTGCTAGATAGTTGCCAACTGGGTGGATTTCTAAAAATCTTTCTTTGCTAGGACAGGTATCCATAGGTTGATATCCGAAACCTCCACTGCTCCCGCGCCCTCCCCACCCCCACCCCACCTCTCTCTGCCCCTCTTCTCCTCTGTTTCCCCTCTCTCCCCCTTCTGCTCCCCCTCGCGCCTTCTTTCCTTCGCTTCCTCTCCCTGGCAAGCGCACGTACCTGGGTCCTCCAGGCGGCTCTGGGCGAGGCTGGCGCTGCCGGGGTAGGACTGCACCGAACTGATGTAGGGGCTGGACGCGTGGCTGCTGACCGAGTTGACGTAGGGGTAGCCCAGTGGTCGGGAGAAGGACGAGGCCGAGCTGTAGGCACCGTCGGGCTGCGTGTGGCCCGCCGAGTGTAAACAGTGCATGGAGTAGTGCCCGTGGGACATGGGAGAAGGAGACATTTGCTGGTTGGGCGGCCCAAACTCCATAAACACCGCCTTGCCCGACACAGGGCTGTTGAGACTTTCTGGCATGGTGGTCATGGTCATCTCTTCTCGCGGGGTCTGGGTGTGGGTCTTTCTCTCCTCTGCTTCCCTTTTGGGGGTCTCTATGTTTCTCAGGACAGGAAGGAACCCAATTTAAGCGGAACAGGGGTTTTCACTTTCCATTCATAAGAAAATGGAGTTTGTGTCTTTGAAAAGTCTAAGCATGATGCTCCGAGCTCCCCAAACTCGGTTCAAAGCTTTGACTCAGCCAAGGTCATAAATATTCATGAGCTGACGGAGCTGATTGGTCCGTCGTCTTGCATAATCACCGGGGATTGGTCCGAGACGCTTCGGCTCCGCTGGACTAGAGCGGGCGAGGCGGCCCGGCCTCGGGAGAGACGCGTCGGTACTTCCCGGCCGGGGCTCCTCTGCAACAGAGCGTGAGGTGCGGGACGCACAATGGGCTGCAGCGTTCGCGCTGGGACCTCTGAGGCCTGCTCTTCAGCCTCCCACCTCCCTGGCGCGCTCTGCCCGCTAGAAACCAACCAGTGCTCCCAGTTATCGCCCCCCTCTACCATCCCCACCCTTCACCCGCCCCCAAAGCCGGGGACACGGGAACTGCTTCTGGTCGCCTCCACCCAGGCCAGCGCTGAGCTAGGGTGGTTCTGGTCGCGGCCTCTGAATCGCGAAGTCGCGCACTGGGGGGCGCCCAAGGAAGCCAGCGGACAGTGGTCGTTCGAAACGTCCCGCGCCTAGTTCAGCGCCCTCCTGGCCGCGCCCCCCTGTCCCGGGTCCGCGGTGCCACATCCCTGAGACCGGGATTTCGGGGCCCTCCAGACCAACTCACTCACTCGGCCGCCGCGCCGCCGCCGCCGCCGCCGCTCCCAGGGCCCAGCTCGCATCGCTCTAGGCCGGGTTGGCCACTCCAGCTTGAGGCTGCACGGGTCTGATTAAAGCAGTGCGCGTGGAAAGCCAGGAGCCCGCGCTTCTCCTCCCAGGAAAGGCGGCCGCACCGCCTCCCTCCCCCAACACACACACCCTCTTTCCCTCCCAACCTTCCTGCGCTCCCCCTCCCCTCTCCACTCCCTCCGAGCCGTGCGCCCCGGGTGCACTCGCCCCGAAGGCGCGGCGCAGCGCGGAGTCCAGGGCCCCGCGGGCCCAGTACTATCAGAGCGGCAGCGCCAGGTGGTCATTTTCAGCCCTCCTGGGGTCTGGCGGGAGTACCTGGGGTTCAGGAGCCCTTAGGGGACACCGAAACCCGCAGCAACGCCAGGCCAGTGGTAGGCAAGATTGTGCATAGACATGTCACTGTCGCCCAGTTTCTTCCTCACCTCCAGTAGCCAAAGCTGGCTCCGCCGGGCCTGGGGGCAGGGCTGGTGCAAGACAGAGCTGCCGCGTCGCCTTCTGTCTTCTGGGGTGCTAGGTACAGAAAAGCGTACCAATGGCCCCCGCCTC
Organism: Dasyprocta punctata; assembly: GCA_004363535.1. Lineage (NCBI taxonomy): Eukaryota > Metazoa > Chordata > Mammalia > Rodentia > Dasyproctidae > Dasyprocta > Dasyprocta punctata. The sequence goes on along the minus strand of RJWM01012241.1, from coordinate 21,411 downwards.
GCCACTGCTACCACACAGCGACCCCCATGCGGCGTGGCGCACGCTACACTGGTTGCTAGGGGCTGCTGGTTCCCCATCCCGCCAGCCCCACGGTGAATCCCAAATTACTTTGTTAGGTAATTAGAAAGTGTTGATAATTATTTCTTTCATAATTTAGCGGTGTGAAGGGAACGGGGAAATGATCTTGTGAAAGTTCACACGTGCAGATGTATTAGTTACTGATTCATTTGATTAAATGGTAGTCTCAAGTGCTCAGATCCGCAGCTGAAGGCGCCCCATTAGCATAACACTGATGTTTAATTTTCATACGCATAATTAGCCATATATTTAACACTAATAGCAACATGCAGCCTTTCAGCGTTAAACAGCCCGGGATTTGATCTGGCCTGAGCTGAACCTTCGCGCTGCACCTTCCCCTGTCTGGAGTGTGCAATGATCACAGGACAAACCTCTGTAATCAAGCACATTTTGGCAGAGGGAACACCAATAAAAACGAACATTCAAAACAAATTACATCGGTGCTGTCGTTACAGATATTAGAGGGGTTTCTCTCTAAACTTCTGTAGCAGCAGCGCCTGCCTGCTCGGCAGAATTTCTCTCCTTTGGTTTTAAAGGCTCAGTGCTGGGAGCAGAAATATTTCAGGCAGCCTTGTTGGAGCAAAAGAGAAAAACAAAAAGCAACAACACTCCCAACAACCCGATCTTTCAAACCAATAACGGTTTTGCCAATGGTTAAAAGATTTTTTTTTTCTTAATTACCGAACCACACGGTGAGGCTTTGTAGCACCAACCAGGTAATGATTCTGGCACTAGACAACTCCTGGAGACGTTAGGCTCGTCTTGATTTCTGTCGCACTTGTGGTTTTAATTGCTCCTTCCTAGCGCTTGTTTTGGGGTGTGGAGTGCCGTCCTGTGCACCCAGCACAGCTGCTCGGAAGCTGCCCGGGCCCTGGGTCTGTCGTGTGCGCCTAGCGGGCCCTGCCCACGTAAGTGATCGCTGCGGCCGGCGCGGGGTAGAGGTTGGGACGGGGAAGGCGACACTGGCTTTTCGGGTAGCTCTGGGCAGGGCGTGAGGGAATCCCACGGCTGGGCTGCCAAGGGCCACTTTTCTCCCAAAGAATTGTAAGGTGGGGGAAGGGAAGAGAGACGGTCGCACGTCGCGACTCTCCTGGGTGCTCATCCTTCCAAGGGCGTGGGGGTGGGGACATTTTCGCTGTGCAGGGGACCTGGCTGGCTTATAGAACAAAGGTCTGACACGCACTTTCTTGGGATAAGGTTTCAGAGGCTTGCTTAATTTAGAATTGAGTTGTGCGTAGGCGAAGGTGTGCCTATACTGTAGACATTTCTTACTAAAGAAGCAGGTTTACTGAGATGCGCTGAGCCGGTCTCTCCAGCGCTGTGCAGAGCCGAAGCTAGCTTCCCAATGTTGCGATCTCTCCTACATGAGCTGCGAATGGCTCCCTCCCACCACCTCACCTCTAAGGCAGCACCTGTTCTAAAGTGCTTGTTTGCTTAGATCTTTGCTTGTCCCAACTCAGAGGAAACAAAATTGTATTAGTTTTGAATGTTTGGGATTAGAATGGATTGGAATCACTTTAGGACCAGCAACACTGGTGGTTGTAGTTTAACCTGGCTGGAAGCCTTGTGTCTCTCGGTTAGGTTTGAGGTCAAATGAACTGGCAGAGGGGCAAGAAGGCATAGACTAGGTGCTTTAAAAACCTACTTCCTAATTTCAAGTTCCACATAATGAGTTAAACAGACTTATAAGTGAAGTTTGTTTCCTCCTGCTGAGTATTGGCAGTTCTGGATGGAGAATATAATCTTTAGGTTAGTCACTTTAATAAATAGGATTATGTGCCTGTCCCATAAATACCTCCACCTCAAAATAATTGCTGCACAAGCAGTGTGCTGCCCCTGTGGTTGGTAAAATCCTGTGATCCTAATAAAACTATCCTTAAGGAACCCTGGAGTAAACTCATCTACAGATAAAGCTACTGTGCTAATCATTGCAATGTGATTGCTCTAGGAGGGAAATGAAGTCATTCTCTGGCAAAGATCTCCCAAGGGCAACTGGGCCCTGTTCTTCTCTGGGCAGTTGTTTTGGGGCAACAGCCTCAGGCTCTGGGCCTCAGTCGGGCCAACTCTGCAGCACCTCAAATTTTATCTGTGATCTCGTAAATCCTAAGGAGATACTGAAATTACTTCCTCACCTTTTCTACCTCTCTGGACCCACTAAAACCAGACTCATTCTAGCTAAACCTCTACATCCTTGAATGCAGAGAACCCAATCTGGAGGATTAGGGGCCACTGTGAGAATCCCTAGTTCAGGGAAACACTGGACCTCATTTGCACTCATTTCCTCAGTTTCCATCTCCTTCCTCACCACTCTGGGCGTCACAAAGGTGATCAACTCCTGGTTCCAGCTGACACTATCAATCATGGCAAATACAGGTACCCACATTCCCTTGGCACATTTGAGCCCAAACTGTATTTAGCCAGGGGCAACTTTGCAAAGCCCACTTTAACAGAAACAAGAGCTATTGCAACCACTGGCTGCAGTGCATCTTTACTGAACTTGTTCCTAAAACCAAACCTGGAGGGACCTGCTTCCTTCATTGCCTACTAGAGGCCCAAGCAGTTACCACCCTTTGGAAAGTGGTAAGCAGGTCCTGGAGAGCAACCTCAAGAGAGAGGACTCTGCTGTGCTAGAATGCGCCTGGGGCAACAGTGTGGCGCAGCTGGATTTCTGCTCCCCAAGCGGGGTTAGAGCACCAGCCATTAGAACCAGAGTGACAACTGCCAGCTCCAGTTGTCATCATCTCACATGCACCCCCAGGGTCCTATCCCTCTAGATACCTGACCTTTGAAGTCCTGGAAGCCCCAAGGAGGGAGTCCCTAGAGGACCAGTATGTGAGGTCAGTTTAGGATTAAGCAGGCTGGCTAACTGGCCAGATGCTGTTCACATCTGGGTGAGTGGGGCCGCAGCTCAAATTCCTAGTGTAACAAACGGTCCAGTGTGTGAATGGGGGTGGGGGTGGGTGTGGGAGGAGAGGGGTGGGAAGGTCTCAAACCGAATCTCTGGGAAGGCCAAGGAGGGGTGGTTGTGAGCAGAAGAAGAGCCGCAACAGACCAGGAAAGTCTTGTTTCTAGATTGAAAAAAACCCTGTAGAAGGGCCAGGCCCAAGGTGCACACCCAAGAAAATGTTTGTAGTCAATGCTGCTGTTTGCGGGTTACTCTCAAGGCAAAGCTGCGATGAAGAAGGAATAATAAAAGTAAGGGCTGTGGTGCAAGCAGGTGCTGGCACCCGGAAGTGCCCCTAGGACTGGCCAACGTGGGACCGGCAATAGGTAAAACAGATTTTTAAAATACTCCAGCTAACAGGTTCGGGTTTTTCCGTGCGCGGTGTGTAAAAAAGTTCAGACTCAGAATTAACCACCTCTCCTGGAGCCCTTGTACTGTCAGCCGCAAGGAACTCAGACACAGAGGGTTTAGTGGGTTTTTACTCAGGCAGGGTCTGGGCAAGGGACAGGGGAACTGTGCTTCTCCAGGCGTCGCTCTGATCCCTAAGGACAGTGTTCCCCTTCCTCCTTCCTTGTCGGGAGGTGAGCCGGGGGCCGCATCCGGCTTTCCCAAGCCGCTGGGCTGGCCTGGGTTTCCTGGTTCTGCGTTTCCAAGTGCTCCAGTGCCACCGCATTTCTTTCTGCACGCTATGAGGTGGCAGGTAGGTTCCTTTGCGACCTGCCCTTCCCCTTTCATCTAAAAGTGCTCCAGCAATTGAGAATAATGGTGCCAGGCCTCCACGACTTTGGGGCCACTTCTCAGGCTTCGTGAGGCAGCTGGGTCAGGATCTTTGCACCCTGCGACGTGATGAGAATGGTGTGTTCGAACTGGGCTGACCTGAAAACACACGTGGCAGCTGTCAAGGCACTTGGGAGCCTGTGCCCGTGCCCCGCAGTAGCTCTTGGCTGTGCTCCATCCCACCGAACTCCCCTTCCCCAACGCCTTAAAAGGAACAGGGCTCAAAGCAAACACCTTTGGTTGTCCAGGGAGACCACAGTCCACGCATCCTCTAGGACTTTAAATTCAGGAGATCCCTCGGTGATGATTGGCTCTGTAAAAGAGAAAATATTTACAGCAGTGACCTCATCAGATTCTTGTCAAACACTGTTTCAGCTGATGAGAGAGAGAGAGAGAGAGAGAGAGAGAGAGAGAGAGAGAGACCCCCCCCAGGTCCTTCACCCACGGACTCCTGTTGTCATCTTGCAAGGGCTGCTAATTGACATTGCTTACATAGTATACTGCAAACTAAACAGTAGGAAGAGGAAGCGCCATGGCACTAAAAAGTGTATTAAGTTGCTTAGTTCATAATTTTTTAGAGAAAGAAGGGCATTTTAATCAAGGCTTAATTAGGACCCCGTGGATAATAACCATCCAAACACCAGTCCTTCTTATAAATACCAGTCAGTTTTTAAAAATATTTGAATTTTTAAAACATGCTTAAAATGTTCATTAATCAGCAAATAACAATTTTCTTATTTCACTCTAATTGCTTCTCTATTAAGTCCCACAGTCAGAAATAGGAGGCCTTCGTGGCCCTAGGTGACTAGAACTTGTGGGTGACACCAATCATGGGATCAGCCAGGAATGGGCCACCAGAGAGCACATGCCACTTACTGACAGGGAACAAGGGGCATAATCACCTCTAGTTACTGGGTGTTAATGAAAAAACAAAACACAACAAAAAAATAGAACCAAACACCACATTAGGCTGGTAACAGAATTAGAGGTTGGATGGCTGCCGTCCCCTAAATGTGTCGGTAAGTATCTGATTTAGGAAGATGGGGCTCAAGGATATTATTTAATCAGATTTACTATGCATCTGAATTATTTCATTATGCTGATTGGCTTTATTAGTCCTTCAAGGGACTGCTGGCCTAGGCCAGCGCCACAGTTTCCACCCATGAGCCACAGCTCTCAGAGAGGAGCCCCAGCTTTACCTATGGTGAATGCCATGCCCTCCTCCATGAGCAGGTCACTGTCATTTGCTACAAAAGAAAAAACAGGGGGAGGTAGGCTGAGAATATGAAAAGAGAACAGAGACGAACAGATTTAGGGGAAGTAGGGACACTTGAAAAACATAGTCATTTTCTTTCAGGAAGAAGGAAATCTGGAGGCTTCCATATTCCTGGATGACCCCCGGGGTCAAACATGGGGCTCCTTGGTTTCAGCACTTGCAGTGTCTGTGCCCTGGGTCAAGACCTCATTCCACATAATTTTCCAAAGCTTGGTAGGGCAAACTAGGTGTTTTTGACACCTGTCAGGTTCCCTCTTCCCCTCTTTATGTCCCCCAGGCCACCTGCTGATAGGTTTCCTGGTCTCACTGGTTTCTGGGGCTTCTCCCATTCCTAACTCAAAGAGACAGAAATCTTAGGGAAGGATTCTTGAAAGAGAAGACAGCATGCAGACATGCAGGGTGGGCCAGGAGATGGGGGTCTCCATCCTCAACTCCAGGGTTAGGCACTGAATGGGACATGAGCCTGACTGACCACCCTTTCTGCATCTTACCTCAGACCTTCTCTGAGCTCCCTGAAGTGAAGCTCTTTGATCTGAAGGGGTTCTGCCAGCTGGGTCCCTAGTGATCCGTCAGCAGTAGTTAAAGGCTGTAGTTCTCGTAGGACTCACTGTTACCCTCAAGGGTATAGTTGAAGGCCCTAGGACCAACTTTCTTTTGGTCCCAGTCCAAATGTCCCACTGCCCTGAGGTTCCTCCATACAGCTGTTTCCTACCTTTGCCCGAATCTACCCACCTCTTTGGGCCCAGAATGTACACCCAGTCAGCGAAAAACAGGAAACTCCGGGGGAGGAACACAGGGGTGGGCATAACCGAGACATCACTAAAGAGTACATGTGCTAAATACATCAGCTGTCAACGCTGTGTAGGACATAATGAAGTTAAACCACAACAGTCAGCGGTTAGAAGAGGGGTAGAAAAAGAAAAACAGAAAACAGTCTCATGTGCATGCTGCTGGGACAGTGGTGCACTGGCATTGTTTTCAGTAACTTTTTCCTCGATGAATGTCCCTTATGCCTTCTAGCCATGGACCATTTAGGAGAAGACAAACAGCAGAAAAAGCTTTATTTGGGGATTGAAACTGTGAGGCTCTAACCTACTAACATAGTATGTGCTGGTTAGAATTAAGTAGATACTACACACATACACACACACACACACACACACACACACACACAAAATGTGGATTCAAAGCAAGAGGAAAAACCTCAGGGGAAAAACTGCTTTACCCTGAAACAGGTTATTTCAATAAACAGCTTCCAAAATTAACTTTCTTACCATGATGCCAAATTTCTGGATGTCCATGAAAGTAAGATCCTATTCCATGTCCCACAAAGTGTGGACAGACTTGGAAACCATTCTGATGAGTTATGTGGCTTTAAAAGTAATCAAAAGATATTTAACTAAATTAGATAAAATCTTAATGTATGCTAGATAAAAATTAAGTCCTTTAAAATATTCTCTGAAAAAGAAAAAAATCAGTTCTATTTAGAATTAGATGATAATGTTAGTGTTTCCTTTATCCTGGAATAATTTAAATTTTTGTTGATGCTTGTAACAACTCCCTAGATATATAAAAAAAGAAAGTATGTATCTAACATAACAGTTTGAGTCTTTTACCTTAGTATAGATTTCAAATAAGGTCATTTTGGACAAGAAATGAGTATGCATGCACATAAATATAAATTAATATACATAACTAAGGTATATGTACATACAATGTAGGTCATAAAAACTTACCTGGCTTTTGTGGTTGTACGGATAAATTACTGTGTAAATCCCTACTGATTTGGAAGCTAAACAGAAGAAAATTGCAATCTAGAAAGATGGCTTTCCATTAGTGTCCTTTACTCTGGTCTACTTCAAAATGTTATACATTTCACAGATACACTCACAAAAAAAAGATCAAGTCTGTTCTGTCAATTTTCTTGAAATACTCCAAATTTTGTGAGAATTGTAGAGTTCTACTCAAGGCCTGTCCCTTTCACAAAATTCATAAAGAATATTTTTTTATCACTATTATGCTTAAAAGAAGCTAATATTGTCATTCCTAATTTTTAATACTTCATTAGATATTTTTACATATAAACATTTTGGGTTCCATCTATCCCTTATAAATGAAATCTACCACACAGAATCAACTCTAGAATCTTTTTTTTTTTTTTTGTTAGTACAGGGATTGAACTCACAACCTCACACCTGCCAAGCAGGCATTTAGGCCACTGAGCCAAGCTCCCAGCCCTAGTTTTTTCAAGGCAGGGTCGCACTACATAGTTTAGGCTGGCCTTGCTCACGTTGTAGCCCAAACTGGCCTCAAACTCACAACATTCCACCTACCTCAGCCTCCAGAGTGCTGGGATTTAAGGCGTGCGCCACCACGCCTGGCTTCAACTCTAAAATCTTAACCTACAAGGCTGAATTGGGAGGGGGGAGTATTGGGGGTTGAAACAAAACCTCTGCATTGAGCTATATCCCTACCCTTTTTTAAATTTTTAAGATGGAGTCTTCTTAAATTGCTCAGATTGGGCTCAAATTTGTGACCTTCCTGCCTCATTTTTCCAGAGTACTGGGATTACAGGCATGTGCTGTCAAGCCTGGCTAGATACATATTTTCACATGGACAAAGGGCATAATAACTTTAATGTGACCCATAACAATGAATTGGAATTTACAGGACTATGATTGAAATTTCTAACAAATCCAAAAACTTTAGCTTTCAAACTATAGTTTCCTACAGACTGTAGGTTTACTTTAACATGAACCCTTTTAGTCATCATCTTTATGGACATTTGTGTCTGTATACATTTTTGGAAACATTTTTAATTACCGCCCTAGATTTCCAAGATATCTTCACTTAGACCAGGACATCACTATAACAAACAGATGGCAGCTTCTAATGAAATTTAATTTTTTTGTAATTGGTAGTACAAAAATAGGTAAGCCATGAAGATGCCAAGGACAAGAATAAGTCAATGTTTTTATCTCTTAAGTTATAATTTTGGTTATGGCTATTTCTGTGGCTCTTTGCACTCTGCACAGGAGGTATAACATTTTTCCCAAGGTGCTTCTATTTGTTTCACACAATTTTTGAATAGAAACTGAGAATGGAGAGTGGACAGAGAGTAGAAGAGATATGACTAAATAAGAGCTTATAACCTATTTTTTTTTAAAAACAAAAATGGGTTTTACCTGAACCTGTAAATTATGTTAGTTCAGTCACAACAAACCTCGGTGATTCTAAAAGGATTCAATAGAGACTATTCGCTTCTTAAAATGAAAAAAACTATTTTCTTTTTTTATCCCCCACCCACAAGGATCCAGCTGATAGGCAGGCATCACAGCCACATCTTAAATGTGTGCTACAATGGCAATCTTCATTTTAATTTCTGAAGAGAGGAGAGGAAGAAAACCCACTCTGAAAAAACCCTCAGGGTCCTTCCCCCATCATACCTCTCATTCCTCTTCATAAAAGAAGCTGTGCAATTACTAGGTGACTAAAGACATCGGAGTGCATTCTCCTACAACAATCTGCTCCCTGGGTCCTGCTAGAACTTCTGGATATAGCAGTGTCACAGAATCTATGTGTCACAGATGCAAAGGTTAGAGGAGTTTTACAGCTGAAGGAAAAGAGGAAAAGAACCAGACAGGTTTCCTTCACTTCCTTGGTTGATCACCCATCTCAGTGCCTATTTGCCAGGAACTGAGAATACACTTCTGCTTTTCAGGGTATTTGCCTTTGGACTGGTAGTTATTTTTTAATATACACTTACTGAGGCTAAGTGGGATAAAATCTCATTAATGTTCCTAATCACTGTTAAAGGCACGCACTTTCTGTTATTTTGGGATACACTTGTGAGCACAAGATTATTCACCTGATTGTAGAGTTTTAATCTGATTTCACAATCTAAGTGACTGGTAATAGCAAATTGCACTCCTGTAACACTGAAACAAGTGCTGGTCACCCTAATTGTGGCATGGGAAGGTAAAGTATACATCTGTCTCCCTCTTGACTGGGATGTAGGGGAAACAGAAAGAGTGAAGCAGGCATGAATGTCCAAGGAGCACCGCAGTTCTCTCCAACACCAGCCAACGCAGGGCCAGGACCCACTTCTGAGCACCAGGGTTTTCTTGCCCTGAACACTGAACCAATGAAATCTTCCTTCTTCTTGCTGAAATCTACTGAGCAGAATTCTCCTGATAGTAGCTCTCCTGTTCTGACTTCCTTTAACTAAAAAGCCTTTAAGATAGTGTGACACCTACTGATGAGCCCAGCACACTGATTCTTTGAAGCCTTTCATACGGATTATTGGGAGAGACAGAAGAGGAGAAAGGTGTAAAAAGGTAGTTTATGAGCTTACTTTCAATTATGCTGTATCATTACAGTTCATATTGTAGTCACAGTTTATAGCTGAAAAAGAAATTTCTTTTAGGAATTTCATCTTGTGACCATTTTCTTTGGTTTATTCTCTTTCTTGAGGCAGTTGGACTCAACTGAAGTGTTGTCTAGATAAATGAAATTTCTTAATATATTTCAACTACTTTCATGTCTAAAAGTACATTCCCCAAGAGGGCAGAGGAGTACTATGTTTAAGTACATCCTCTTACAGAGAAATCAAAAAGCACATGGAAATACCATTACCATTTTTATATGAAGCCTATAAAGCAACACTAAGGGTCACATCTCTCTAATAGAGGATCTCATATGGCACGTGATTTGATGCGTTTTGAATTATACTTTAATCTTTCTAGATTTTTAATGTAAGCAGCAGTGTTTGAATGAAGGAATGCACAAATCCAGGGATTGTGTCTAATGACGGGAATGTTTAAGTACAATCAGTAATATTTTTGAAAGCCAACAACTGTTTTCCAAAAGAGTGGTACATTTTTTTTTTGTTTCAAACTGGATCACAAATTACTGTATTTTCTTACAATAGTGCTGAACTTTTATTTGAGGTTTTCTGTTTCTGAAAAGCAGACATGATGGATTGAAATAAAAGATAATTTATGGCAATGCTTACTTTCCTGTGCAGAGAGAAGCAGTGTAATTGTAATTTACAGTAGCTGTCAAGAAAAATCCATCACAGATGACATTAAAATGACTTATTTTGCCTGAGCCACTTATTGTTTAAATGTGCATAATCTAATAGAAAGAGATTATTTTTTAAAAATATGCTTTATATTGTTCTAAATTAATATCAAAACATACACTTATGAATTAAACATTAAAAACTATTTATTGATACTTCCATCATGACATTAGGTTATTTTTTGATTGAACTGTCATATATTTGTGGTGCATGAATCGACACACTCATGATATTCTCACGCAGATACTAGAGATATAACTATAAAAATACAGATTTAAGAATATTTGGAAGCAAATGGAGGTACAGTGAGTATAAGAACACTATGGCCTAAAGATCATAGGCATCCCTCACAAAGCAAAAGGACACAGAGAACTCCTTTCATGAAATCATTTTAGCTGAGATTTCTTCAGAAACTTCACCCTATTCTTTAGATTTTAGGGGAGAATTTCAAATTTGGGGTAATATAATATTACCCCAAAGGGGAGTTCTCAATTTTGGGGTAATATAATATTAATACTAGATGCTTGAATGTTCTTTTCAGAATGTAGCAGTAGAGGGAGGCTATGTAAACATGGCTAATACCTTAAAATAAATGAGGCTGCTATGAAAAATGTTTGGAAACCTTTGGTCTTCAGTGATTTTAAGTACTTTTGGCTCAAAGGTGATTATCATTTGTTTATTTACTCCCTTAAGATTTTGCCTGAATAAGAAAAGACAAAATAACGGACGGCCAGAAATAGTGCTTTAAGACATCAGAACAAACATTTGTTAGAATCGAGGCCAGTCTCTTTGCCAGCGGCAGACATTAACCATCTAAATAATGAAATGCATTAGGGTAAAAGTAAAAAGTTCATTGTCTGCTATTTTCCACATAGTTTTGTACATGCAGTTGTTGGGATTGATCTGGTTTTCAAAGGAGCTTGCACATGCAAATTCATACTCTGCAAAAACTGACCTTTGTATCCAGATAGCTAAAATCCAACATCATTTTCAATTCTACTCTTCTTCATCATCTTCTTTTTTTTTAATGTAGCTAGAATTAATGTAGTGAATATGTAATGAAATGCATTATCTTGCATGGAGATTTATCAGATTTTCCGACTGAATGCTATGCTTTGCTAGTACTAGCTGGAGTTCACCTGCATGTTGGTGTGGCGTGTGGCTCTTTTTTGTAAAGAGTTAAGTCGTACACAAAAAAAGGGAACAAAGGTCAGCACCCAGCCACCACTTGAATGTGAGATTTTTCTTTTTATTCCCCTTGATGTATACTAGGCTCTGTGTTATTAGTCTTAATGATGGAAAATTGTAGTGTTGATACAAATCTTTTTTTCAAAGTAGTAGGCGGGAGCTCCATTTGTTAGTAAGTTTTTTTTGTGACTAAAAGCCACGGACAGTACATTTATGTAGCAGTAAAAGGCCTAGATGCTCTTTCCATAGCAGAGCTAATTATTCCCACTGTGACCTTACTGATCTAGCCTGTTCCTAGTACATCTCATCTGCACGCCTGTTCCTCTGTGTAGATGGTGTCAGAGAATATGAAAAACCCTATAATGAAACCATTTTCATGATGGAGAAAGGCTACTGGAGTTGCACTTGCTACAAAGAGGCTCAATTATATGAGTAATTGTGATAATTTTCTACATTCATAGCCTTCAATGGGGAAAAAAGAAAGAGAGCCACAAAGGAAAATTACTTTAACAAGAAAGTACAGAGAGTAAAAATGGAAGAAGAGACAAAAAGGGGAAAAAATAACCAGAAAAAAAGTTTAAAAAATAGATCTGGAGGGAGGAATAGCGAGACAGGGAGAACAACAGAAATGCTCAAAAGCCCATGTGCAGCTGTGTTGCACAATTAAATTGAATTTTTTTTCTGCAGTTGATGAATGTGACTACTGCAAATGTGCCTCTGTAGTTAGCTATCATTTGTTGTTCCGTGACAGGAAAAGGATAATTACCTCTCAGAGAGAATCAAAGGCTGACATGCCCTTTAGACACAGCCATGAATGCAGAGCTCGATAGAATGCTTGAATAAGAATCTAGTGTTCTCTGCCCCCTTCTACTGAAGAATAAATTTTGTTAAAATGCAAGAGCACCACCAGTAAATTTGTTGAACCCTAGGTGTTCAAAAATATGAGGTGCATCTATCGACTCATCCCATTTGCAAAAATAAAACTGCATTTTGAATTCATTTCTATTATATTCATGGACAGTAAGATAGTGAGATATGCATTAAATTTCTTTTCCCAGTAGGGGTCTGATTCAACATTTCCTATGAAAGAACAGAGAGACACTATCCTTTTTTCCCAGGCTAGTTAGCCTATAATTTAAAACTGTCAAAAACACAATTTTGTTCAAAGTCTTCAATAAAAGCTTCTCAGATATAACCCAAAGAGATTTTACTAAAGTTTGATTCAGACACTGTTACAATATTTTTAAAGCCATAAATACATTTAACTGATATTTTACTGCCTTTTTCCTTAAAGTATTTGGAGGTGTTTGAAGAAAAAAGGCAGCATCTTTTCAAGGTGACTAAGCCTTCCATCTTTTAGACAAATGGGAAGTATTCAATGGTTCATATTAATGAGAACAGTACTTTAAGTGGTACTGATGTGAACATCTTTAACAAAATGCATTACTTTTAAATGAAAACACATATTCTGCATGTCTACTTCAAAACAGTTAAGGGGGAGAAAGACCTGGAAGTAGGTAGCAGACTACAAAGAAAACTCATGAATTCAGAAAACACACATCCACTCCAAAAGCAAGCATGGAGTACTGCGTGGAAAGTATATAGTGAGGTACAGCAAAAATGAATCGGACAGAAAAAGAACAGAAGAGTACTCTTTCAGGATATTTGCTAATTTGCCAATTTGAAAGGTAAGGCTTTCTTGAGTTAACACTTTTCATCTTTCAACCACAGGAATATGTTTCATTTCATTCCTTCATAAATTTTAGCTTTTCTCCTTTCTCATTATTCAAGGATTAGGATGCTCAGCCCTGACTTAGGCACTTTCTTCCATATTTGGTGTGATTTCTGAGTAAGTGAACTATATACAGACCAATATGTCAAGCTAGAACAAAAGCAGACATAGAAATATTGCTTGCTGCTCCAGTAAGTTTCTTTGCTGACCCTGGTTTAATTTACTTTTTCAAAACCTTGGGTTTTTTTCAACCCAGGGAACAATATTGTAGCCTGGCAGTTCACATATGGGTATCAGACTGAAATTATGGTTCTGAAGCATAAAACATGTCATCAACTTTATACCAAGCCACCAATAACCTTTGTACCACTTGCCAACCCTCCCTTTACTTGTCAGTGTAAAGCTTACCTGATTGTGTTTCCAATTACAGAGAAAGGGGCCCCTGCTCTGCAAGCTGCAATTGCTTCATCTCTACACCTCCTGGCAACTTCCACTAACTTTTTACCACATTCATCCACATTGCCCACCAAAAATGTTTCAGAAGTGTCGCCATGGTAGCCATTGTAATAGACCTAAACATAGGCAGAAGTTTTAAAATGTATCCTTGCTTAAAAAAAAAATGTATTCTCCCAAAGTACAGCATTCACTTGTGTCTAGTAAATTCATGTATATTACCCTTTTGGAATTATTCTTAAGTTTGCCTTATATAAAAAAAGAAAAAACAGATATATGAAAACCTTATAGAAATTAAAAAGGCAAAGCTATATAATGATATTAGAAAAATCTGAAAAACAAATGTCTAGAATGGCTAGTTCAACATTCTGATTAATAATGCTACTGTAATATTTTGTTTCCTTATTTTATTTCAGAAGGCAAAACTCTGTATGTAAAAATAGTGACCAAATATATTGACCTACACAATTGCCACAATAGATTTGACAACTAAGAAATATTTAACATGGTATAAAGCTTTTTCAAAGTCATGAAGAGTTATATTATATTTTTATTTCCAGTCCCATACTTGGAAATGATAAATAATTTCAAGAATAAATAAGAAAGATACGTTGGTATTGTAACAGATGATAGGAAAATGTAATTCTAAGAATTAAAATATGTCAAAGTAGGAATGAAATAAGCTACAGGAAAATCCTATGTGAGGAAGTGAAATCTTAACTAATGTTTTAGATAGCAGAATGTTAACAGAAAACACTCTAAGGGGATTTTTAAAGAATTAGAATACAACAAAACAAATTTATGAGTAAAATTACAGAAAATATAATTTTATCAGTCTTCAATGATTTAGAAATCCTTCAGGGTCTTGAAAGACCCAAGTTACATTGTTAAAAAAAAATATCAATGATTACCAAACACTGTAGTAAATATAGAAGCCAGAGGAGGCTGACTGAATATTGATTCCTGAACATAGCATAGTATTTACTGTATTGCATAAATTTTCCCTAATTATTTTTCAGTTTTCTTTCTAATAAGTAGAAGAAACTTATAAAAAAGATACTTATCTTTAGTTTGTGTTTTATAATGACTATGTTAAATCTGTATACTATTCTGCATCTTAATAAATGCTTTTCTATACTCCATAAAAAAAGCAAGAAATGTCTTTACAAAAATCTTCAGGAAATTGAGGCACAGAGAGGTAACTTGTCTGGGATTAGTGATAGAATACAGAGGAAAAACAAGATTAATGTGATGGATTGTTAGCTTCTAATCAAGTGTTTTCACTGTTGTAGAAATTATCTTAATTACTTTGCAATAAAGTAGTGTTTTATACATTTATGGTCCTTTGCGATCTATGAAAGTGTAAATTTTGATTTTATATAGAAGAATATGAAATTTGCTAACATAGCTCTTCAAGAAATTTTGTAACTGTGAACTATAGTTTTTTAAAGTACAAACGTATTACTTTTTAAATTTTTATTTGTATTTCATATTACTTTTTGTTTGTTTGCAGTACTGAGGGTAGAAATCAGGGCCTTCACTTTGAGCTACATTCCCGGCCCTTTTTCATTTTTGTTTTAAGACAGGGTCTTGCTAAATTGCTAAATTGCACAGGCTGGGCTTGAACTCAAAATCCTCCTGCCGCAGTTTCCTGTGTAGCTGGGATTACCAGCATGTGCCACCAGTCATATTACTTTTTGCCAGATTTCGAGATGAATACTTGAAAAATTCAATATATATGGAAATAAAACACTTTTGAAAGTCTGTGGTGGTCATTTATAAGTACTGTTTTTATCCACAAACTATTTTTGTTTTGTACTTCATTTACTTAACAAATATTTATTAAGCAACTACTAAGAGCATCACATTGTTTTTTTAAAAAAATTTATTCTTCAAGAGAAAAAAAAATCTACCTTCTTGTGAAATGTAGCAGACATAAACAATTATAAAATTCAGTAAGTATTTCCTGATAAACGTATAGAACATGGCAATGGAGTTTGTCACTAAATAAAGCATTTCATAAGAAGTATAATTTAAGATACTGAACTGTTTCCTAGACTCCTTCACATTTCTAGATACTTGAAAGTGTATCACTATACTTAAGAATTTCATAATTATTATGACAGTACAAATTTTAAAAGTGAACAACAACAACAAAAAAACCAAACAAATTTTAAAAGTGAAATTACTTATTAAAAGTCTTTAGGAAACTTTAACAAGGAATAAAATACTCAATTTGGACACACTAAACATAGAGAAGAATATACTGATTTCATTCAGACAGTAATAGTTTGTTAGAAGATGCTTAGGTGAAAAAAATGTAAAACCCTAAAGTCAGGTTCAATCCAAAATAAACCTGTATCATGAAAAAGACTTTATTTTAGGTATGCTTCATAAAATTCCTCCTATGTGATTCTGACTTGGAAAGATACCAACAGAATATGTGGAGCAAACGTTCAAGTATTCTAATAAGATAAAAAAAAGTATTCTAAGTAGGACATAGAAAATAACTCAGCAATAAAAGGAGTGTTGGCTTTATCCATTTATAAATTGGTATGAAGAAACTTAACTAAAAATCTGACTGAATTCAACTGTTGGATAGCATCTCATTAGATTTTCACCTCATGCACACTCTTTGCTAAGTTTTATGGTCTGAATATAAAATAATTATTAGTAAAAATATTTCCTCATTAGCCAGGTATGGTGGCACACACCTGTAATCTCAGCACTCGGGAGGCTGAGGCAGGGATTACTGAGTTCTAGCCCAGCCTGCACTACATAGTGTGTTTAAGGCCAGATTGAACTACACAGCAAGACCCTGACTCAAAAAACAAAGCACAACAAATTTCTTCATTACTAGCAATTATATTCCTTGAATATTATCCATCTCAGCTAATTCTCATCACATATTTAAATTTTACTTAAAACTTATTTATAAAATACAATGAGCACAAATATTCCAAGTCAAGAATGGTGAAGGGCTAAGAAAATGAGGAAAGGTTAGCATGTCTACAATTTGAAGGCCCACTGTTAAATTACTCAAGTTTGTTATTTAAAAAATATTATTAACCGTTTAGTGAAAATGTAAATTCAGAGAGAAAACCACTCTACTTATATGCTTTGAGCTTGAGACTCTCTATACCAGAAATGGAACATAATGTTACCTTCAGGGATTTTAATAAATCTAGGGAACACTGCTAGCAAAAGAGTTGCTGTCCAAATAGACTGACACACAGGCCAATGTAGCCCCTAATGACAGAGTAAGATAATGACAGGCCCCACTCAAAATCAGCAGGAAGAGGAAGATCAATCTTGGCAGAGTGAAGGAAAAATGCTGGCTTTCTTCGTGTTAGCTCATCTCATACATATCTAGCTTCAGCAGCTGCCCAGGGCTGTGGTGCTCTGCATTAACTACACAGTGGATCAATAACAATTACACCTTCTCAAAAACATGACACATAGCAGGATTGGGTTGACATTTCACTTAGGCCAACATTGATCTCAGTGCATCTGATTCCAGCCCCAAATTCAAGTCAGGCCTGGGTTTACTTGGAATAAACAGAGTTAAAGACAAAAAAGGAAACCAGCTGCTTGCGTCTGGGCTAGAAGTAAACAGCACTTCTACCAGTGCATTCACATTTTCAATCCACTCTTCTTCCTGTTGCTACCAGCAATTCTGAAGTTGATTAAAGACTATTTTTTATATGATTTACTCACTGTGACATCAATGTTGATAATATCTCCATCCTGAAGAGGTCGACTGAAACACAAACAGAAAAAAAAAGTGATAGGCAGATCTTAATAAAAGGAATATAAAAATAAATACCTAATGATTATTATGATAAAATCAATGAGTCACAGTACTAGTTGGAGTAAAGGAATAATAAATGCAATAACTATGTCTGACAGCTATTTTTTTTTTTTTTTTTGGTCCTGGGGATCGAACTCACAACCTCACACTTACCAGGCAGGCACTTATGCCACAGAGCTAAAACCCTAGCCCTCTAACAGCTATTTTATGTTAGTCACATCAAATTGTGTAAGAAATACACAAGACAAGCATAATGCCATTGTTTAAAACTTAACCATTCTTCAAAATGACATGCTTACTAGTTACCTTAATTTTGTTAAGAATGAAAGCAATAGTTGATAACAAAAACTTGCCTACATTATATTCTTATATATTTGGTAAAAATTGAAGAATGTACAAAAAATAGGGAAGGCATAACTACTTTTGTAGGTCACGTACTGCTTTAACAAATATTTGATGGTGGCATTATATCCATGAGTAAAATACTCAAAATTTTTGTTTTATCATTATCAACTTTAGAAGTTTGCAGGTGAATTTCAATGAACTATAGTGTCTTTCAACGTTAAGTTATAAATCTTAGTTTCATGTTTTAGTTTCCAAAGGAACAATATGTTATTAAAGAATGAATACCTGTCAGGAATACCATGACAGAGCACGTTGTTTACAGAGGTACAAACAGATTTTGGGAAGCCTCCGTAGCCTAGAGGTGAGGGATAGGCATTATGACTGATGATTTCCTGATGAACAAGAGCATCTATCTCTTCAGTTGTCATGTCAACCTAAAATATTAAATAAAGAAATTGTGTGGTGACAGTTGAAGACATTTCCTGTATTTACTATGTCTATAACAATAGCACTCCCATGTAAGACAGCATAAATCTACTATGATAAACATATGGTACAACACTTTAATTACTTATGACTAATGTTATCATGCTTAATTGGGCTTTTTGATGATTATTTGAGTATATGATGGTGTCATGGACTACTAGGAAATAGAAAATTTCAACTCTAGGATCTTCTAAATCATTCATGAATTATTAAATGAAATAACTCCTGTTTGGCCTGAAGATTTCAGTAATGTGGTCTTTAGTATTTCCTTCATTTTCCTCAAGGCTTAGCGCCCTAGCTAATGAAAAACTATAAGTAAGTGCTCACAAGGATCTCAGGTTTAGACACCAAGGCTGGAAAAGTAGGTCAACTCACACCTATTTTATTTTAGTGAAACATTACAAAGGTTTTGTGCAGGAATGGCATGGAGATTATGGGTCATCACTTTAAAAAACTTAGTCTGGTATATTTTGTAGAGATATGATTTTCACTAACCTTGATTCCTTTCATGCCTAAATAAATGTTTAAAAATTTTTCCCCTTACCAGAAGGTATCCAATTGCTCCCAAACAGTGAAAACTGAAGTTCAGTTTATATGTGCGTGGTCGTGTGGTACTAACTCTTGAACCCAGGGCTTCATCCATTCTAAGGTAGCACTCTGATACTGAGCTACATCACAAGCCTGAGACTGAGTTCTATAAGCATGTGACGGCTATGTCCATGATATAAAATTCTAAAATGAATGTAAATTCTTTTGCTAAAAATTAACTATTCAACAATTTTCCATGTTATTTTGTATTCAAGTTATGTTTCGTTATGTTGCTATAAAACGTTTATTACCCAGATGGCACCATAAGCTACTTCATCCTTGAGCCTTACTTTCTAAATTTTTCCCAGCTTTTGGCAACTATAGATATTTTCTTTCATGATCTTTATAGGGCAGGCATTTCTAATTATTATAAAAGATATGCAATAAGTTGGCTGTACATAATTACATTTATATATTACCAATAGTTTTGTGTATCTGGTCTCACCATTATTTATAAAGGTAATGCAAAGATATAAAAAAAGAAGAAGGCAAAATATTAGAGTGGCTCCAGGCACACAGGAAAAAATGTGGGAAATAAAAGTAGAAACTCTAGGCAGGAAAAAGGGGGCAATAGTCAAAGCCATCCACCATGAAATAACTTGGATAGGATGAGTTAGCCCAAAATGCCACCAGAATTATGCTAGTTAAAAATGGATTTGGGTTTTCAAATTACCTATAGAACGAACACATAAAACAATAAAATCCCTTTCTCTTATCCCAAGGCTTTACTTTTTTTTAAAACAAATTTGACATAAACAAACAAACAAAAAAATTAGACATATACAAAAGAAGAATTAAAGAAAAAGAGAAAGAAAGAGTGTTTGTTGCCCCATATGTGAGTCACTCTGAGACTTGGTAAGACGCCACCTTTAAACTCTTCCCAGCCAGCAGGAGGACATGACGGGCCAGCTGACAAGCCTGATGAAGCCCTTGAATCTGATCTTCATTCTTAACTTCTATGCTGTCTCCCCAGCCGGGTACAATGCCTGTCGTCACATAGTCTGGCTTCTTTATATGCTTGAGGAAAAAGGATTGAAAATGAAGATCAGAACCCAGCGCATGACAATGGGATCATTTTTTCCAACACAGCCTCCTGCTTCATGGAGCTCTGCCCTTCCTGTGGGAGCACCGACCTCCAAAGCCAGCACAACAGACCCTCCAGGCTGGTCCCAGTTCCTTCCCCTGCCCTTTTGAACTTAACATTGCCTGTTAGTGCTGCCTCTGGATGATCTGTTAACCTCACCATGCTCTGAGTCAAACTGGACTGAAGTAGACTTCTGGTCAAAACAAACAGTGGTTTTATTTTCCTCCTCCTCCCAGCCCTGCTGGAAGCATATCACCATGGAAAAATACCACCAAACTTCCAATATGCCAAATAACTAATTAAGAGGGACTTTCTCACCCTCTTGACACAAAGATAAAATTTATGCAAAAGATGACTCCTAATACTGTCTCTCAATGAACACACTGTCCAGTGCATGCAGCCTCTTAGACACACGCTTTCCTCATACTTGGAAATCCTACTCAAATTGGGCACTAGAAGATAAAACAAAGCCACATTCTCTTCTTTCTCCCCCCAAGTACATAAAAATTATTTAGAACACACCCATCATCTGTTAAGAATAATACTGCCCCTAAACTCAAAGCATTCAAACCCGATCACTTTTGCAGAGCATCCTCTGCCACTTACTCAAACCTATTGGTAGTACTCAGAAATTACTCCTATTCTACACACGGTGCTTCTTTCAGGCCCAAGGTTTGCAGAGCCCTTAATAACTTATTTATAGAAACTGTACATATGCACTGTTGAACAGAACACAGCAAGGCTACAGAGTGGCTTGGGACAGGAAGCTAACAAAGGTCACACTAGTCAATGGCAACATCACGTAACTCTGGAAGGATTGGGGCTGGGGCTCGTCTCTTTGAGAAGAGTATCATGCTGATTTTCCTGTTCAGAGGGGCTTTCCAGAGGTAAAAGAATTACCTGGTTTGCTGCAGTGGAGCTCTGGAAGAGCACCTACTCTCCTACAGCCGCCCTGCCAAGGCCCATGGCTCACTGTGTCTCCCCCAAACAGTCTATGTTCTTGTCTTACCTCTGCTCTGTGATCTGGTGAGGTCACAACTATAGGCAGAGAGGCTGCTGTGGTACCACTGCAATCGACTGAAATGTCTAAAGTAATACATTCACCTATCCAGAGATTTCTTTTTCTTTCCTACTAAGGAAAAATAATGTCAATTTTGTGACTAATACTAATTGCTGGCTCTCCCTATGATGGCCAGACCTCAGTCAAGGCAGGAATATACTCTGTCTTGTTAGCCCCTGCCACAAAAATGGGCCACTCAACTTCAGGAGGTATAACATACATAATGTGGATTCACTGTAATACAACAACAATGATAACAACAACAATAAAAAAGATAAAAGGGAGAAAGCAAACGTTTTTTATGACAAATCTGAATTTCTTTTAGCCATTCTCCTTTTTTGTCTAAATGAGAGAGGCTGGGCATGGTGGTGCATGCCTGTAATCCCAGCACTCCAGAGGCTGAGGCAGAAGGATCATTGCAAATTTTAGACCAGCCTGGGCTACCAAGTGAGCTCAAAGTCAGCCTGAACTTCACAGTGAGACCCTATCTCAAAAAGACAAAAATA
>RJWM01012240.1:0-57196 GCA_004363535.1 Dasyprocta punctata | reverse complement strand
TTGTAGTCCAAGCCGGCCTCGAACCCACAACGCTCCGCCTACCTCAGCCTCCCCAGTGCTGGGATTAAAGGCGTGCGCCACCACGCCCGGCTACTTATTGGTCTGTTTGAGACAGGGTCTCACTATGCAGTTCAGGCTGGCCTTGAAATTGAAATAATCCTCCTGCTTCAGCCTTCCGAGTACTGGGACTACAGGCGTGCACCACCACACCCGGCTCTCACCTGACTTTTGTCCCTGCTTTTGGTTCTATATTAGGGCTGGGGCTGTTTCTTGGGATTTCAAAGTTTTTTTTTTTTTTTTTGCAGAACCAGGGATCAAACTCACAACCTTGAGCCTACCAGACAGGCGCTCAAGCCACTGAGCCAAACTCCCAGCCCTTGTTTCTTGAGGCAGGATCGCACTATGTAGCTCAGGCCGGCCTTGCACTCACATTGTAGCCCAAACTCACAACGCTCCGCCTACCTCAGCCTCCCCAGTGCTGGGATTAAAGGTATGCGCCACCATACCCGGCTCCCTGTAGGGTCTTTACCCAGCTCTTTCCCCCAAACCAAGTAAAGGCCACTTCCCAGGGAGTCATCTCTATCATGTCCCAAACCAGTTAGGAGCCTCAACTTCCTGGAATCTAGTCACCCCAAGGCCTTCAGGAAATTCCCACACTATTGGCAGCAATGTGCAGACATGACAATTTGGGCAAGGGGAGGCCAGACTGGAGGGCGGCTCTCACCATGGTATCTCAGCAGGAGAGGGGCCTGGGGCACTTCAGCCAGTCACACCCACGCTAGTCATTCCAGAAGCCTGCTCAGCTCAGGGTGTCCCATTGGGTGGGTGCAGAGGAGCCAGGGTTTCATGGGTGACCAAGACACACAGCTGTTCAGAGGGTGGCTAAAGGCCAGACTTCAAAGGCCAGACTCCAAAGCAGGTGGACAAGCATGGTAGTGACTAAAAGACGCCATGAAAACACCTAGGTGGAAAGTCTCTCCTGCATCTCAAGAGGATCAAGGCTAAAGAGTATGAGGTGTGGTTGGGAGCACAGACAGCAGATTAGGGAGCAGAGAGAAAGCGGCATGCTTTGTTTGAGATGAGTGAACGGGCATGGAGCTTCTGGGCGTGGGGAGGAGGGAGTTAAAGGGTGCAGCGCATCCACCCACTCAGGTTTCTTGCAGGAGCGGCACCGACTGCAGGGTCAAGAGAACTGCGATAGCCACAGAGGCCAACGATGTTCTCGTTAAGACCCCACCCCGAAAGCACCTAATATTCCTGGCTGTTCTGGCCCGTGTTCCCAACCCCCCTGCTGCAGTCACTCATGTACTTTAGGCCCTAGCATCTTCCCCTCGGGTCGCTCTCTGTCCTCAAGCCGACCCTTCCCCTCGAGCCTAATAAAATTCCTCTTCGTGGCAGAGTGTCTCCGTCGTCCTTGCGTGGGCTGCGGTCCCACTTACTTTTCAATGAGGAAGCGCCTGTGACCCTCTAGAAGTATATTCAGAAGTCCCCAAGACGCGCTTGATGCCCATATCTCCCCAAACTGTAGAGGGCGACCCTCTCAGAGAGTAGAGGAGCTGGGCTTGAGATCCAAGGCCTGAAAATCCCGTTTTTTCTTTTTTTTGTTTTTTGGCACCGGGGATCGAACTCACAGCCTCACGCCTGCCAGACAGGCGCTTAAGCCACTGAGCCAAACTCCCGGCCCTTTCTTTTTCTTTTTGAGACAGTCTCACTATGCAGTTCAGGCTGGTCCTGAGCTCACTTTGTGGCCCAGGCTGCTCTCGAACTCGCAATAATCCTCCTGCCTCAGCCTCCCCAGTGCTGGGATCGCAGGAATGCGCCACCACACCCGGCCAGAACCTGAAAATCTTGGTAGTTGCTTCTTTTTGTACGACCTCCCACTCCACGATCACGACCCTAGCCCGAAGATCAGGACCCGCAACCCACCACCCCAGCTCCGCCACGGAATCCCACCTCCACGATCCCCACCCTGACATCGGGACTCCCATCCCACAATCTCAGTCCCGCCGTCAGAACCCCTACGCTCACAATTCCGGCCCTACCGTCGGGACCACTTCCCACCCCCGGGACCCACTACCCGGCGCAGCCGTCCGGACCTCCGCCCCGCGACCCAGCACGGCGGCTTCCCGCCCGGCAGACCCAGGACTCACCCCTCGGTGTACTCGGCCTGCAGCAGTCCCAGGTAGGCCTCCCACTTGTTACCGACGATCTTCCCGCAGGTGAAGCAGCGAACCGGGATGATCATGGCGACGACTGGCTGGCCGCGAAGCTGAGCTGCGGGTCCCGCTCCGGGCGCGCCCACTTGGAGGGGGACGGATCCGTCCCAGCTGCAGCCAGGCCAACCTCAGTCAGCTCCGGCCCTGCTCGGGCCCGCCCTACCTTCGCTGCTGTCTGTCCCCCGCCGCGACGAGTCTACCCCTCGTACAACAGCCGCCTCGGAGCCCGCACCTCTGCGGGAGGAACACGAGGAGCGCCCCCCGCTCGTCGCGGTGGTACGTCCCGGTGCTACGGCGTCCGAGCGAGGCACAAAGGCTGTAGCGCCGGTTCGCGTTTCTCGTGCTCACTTGACTGAGAGTTTAGCTACCGGAGCGGGACCCAGCAAGAGGTTGCGCGCGCAGGTACGGCACCGGCTGGCGGGGGTCCTGTGGGCCGAGCCCACCGGAGCGAGAGACTGACGCACGAGTTCGTGGGCCGAGTGCGCGACGCCAGTTGAGCGGCGGCAACAAGTGGCAGGGACGGAGTGGGGGGCTGCCTGGGTCGTGCGGCCGTGGCAGAGGGGTCCCGGCCTCGAGCCCTGCCCGCGGCGCCCGGGGATCCGGCCGCCGTGTCTCGCGCAGCCCTGAGTAGCGGAGCCGGACGCAAGGACGCCGACGCGCGCCTCGGCAAGGTGGGTGGTCGGGGCGGGCTGCGCGGAGGAGGCGTCCCTGGCGGAACCGCAGCCAACCTGGTCTCGTTCCGGAGGCTGTGCCCGCAAGACCGCTGGGGCGACAAGACCGCCTGTCCCCGAGGGGACCTGCCGCCGAGGACCTGGGGGACAGGGTGCTGACAGGGAGAACCGGAGAGCCGGGAGGCGGGCAGGAAGAGGTGCGCTGGGGTCACGGGCCGGGGCGACGCTCTCTGGGTCACGGGCTCCTGCCAGCTGACCTGGGGAAACGCAGGACTCGGCCTTGGTGGGGGCATGAAGTGTTCTTACACACACACCCCCACGGCTCTGCCATCCCCCACTGCGGGGCACGTGCGGAGCCACGCGCGGAGGCCACTTCCCCTCTCCGCGCCCCAGGCCGAGTGGACGCACATCCTGCCTGGGCGGAGGGGCAGCGGGGCCAGGAGCGGCGGGCCCGGGTCAGACTGCGCTGCGCAGCGAGGTGAGGGCAAGGGGAGGGGTCCCGGGGTCAGCTGGGGAGGGGTGGGGACTCGGGGGGCCTGGCGGAGGACTCTGCCTGTCCCACCCGGGCCCCGCCGGACGAGTTGTTTACCCTGGGAGAACTGGGAAGCGGGGCCGGGCAGAGGGACATTCCTGGAATTCCGAGTGTGTGCCGAGGGGCGGGCCGGACCCTCTGCCCCTCCCCGGCTCCTCCCTCCGGCTCCGGCTCCCAGTCTAGTCCGCAGCGTGCCGCTCCTGCTTGGGGTGGGAGTGCCGTCCCCACCCACGACCCGGGTGGACCTGAGGGTCCTGGGTATTTGGTACCAGGCCAGGTTGGGGCCCGGGCCAGTCTCAGGTGCAGCAGCGGGAGGGAGGCAGCCGGCGTGCAGGGCTTGCCCGGGGTTGGTCCCACTGCGGCCCCAGGGACAGTGGGTGCTGCTCCCAGGAGCGGGGCTGCGGCATGAGGAGGGGTGCGTACTCACGCGCGCTGGCCACCCACCTGCACCAGTTCCTGCCGGGGACCAGGGGAAACCCACCACTGACGTTCTGGCCACTGCTCCGCTCCAGCCAGGGTGTTGCCCTGGAAACAGACAGCCATGGGGAGGGCAGGGCTGGGTGCTGGGCTGAGGTTCAGCTGAGCTCACCCTCTGGTTTCGCGTCACAGCCTCAGTTTCCCATCTGTAGTGCTCTGGCGGGAGCAGCAGCCTTCCACCACCAGGCGCACAGGTCCCTTCCTCAGGCTCAGCCCCAGGTCTGCACCTTCTGGCTGGCAGGAGCAGGCATGTTCACCCCGAGGTCCCCACTGCTGTCTTTGAGCTGCCACGCATGCGAACGCTGCACATGGGGCCCTCTGGGAGCTGGGCCTGCACAGATGCAGGGGTGCGGGATGGGCCTGCCCTGCTGACCCATGGACGGGCCAGCTGCGCGTGACCTCCAGCAGAAGGCCGCCTGAGGAAGTGGGGGAGGTACTGAGCGGGCCTCAGGAGGGCCCAGGAGGAGAGAGGATCTGCTAGTGGCCTGGAGGGGGGGGCCATCCCCTTCCTCTCCTCCCCTGGGCTAGGCAGGGCAGATGGTCCTGCCCGGGCTGTGTGAGCCGCACTCTGTGTGGGTTGCTGACTTGCCTGGCCCGTGTTTGCGGTGCCCCTGCCCTGGGGTGGGGCGGGGTGGACACTGGGGCCAGCAGGCAGGATGTGCAGCAGGACAGTGGACTGCGGCCTGTCTCAGTCGGCTTTGCCCTCCCTGCCCGCTCAGAGCCAGCTCAGCTGGGCACCAGTGTGGGCTGCTGCACTCCACTCTGCATGCTGGGCTGCCCTGGTGGTGTGGTCTGGCGGGAGGGTGCCCCAGTCTCCTTGCTGCTCACACCACCACTCCCACAGCTGAAGGTGTCCTCGTTGGGGCCGTGGTGGCAGATGGGTGGGCCTCATGGGACATTGTTGGCTGGCCCAGGGGAGTGCACCCGAGGGGTATCCCTCTGCACAGAGCTGAGGAGGGTGGGATATAGGGGGTGTCGTGAGCGAAGTGGGCAGGGCCAGCTCCAGGCCCTGGTCTGTGCAGACCTGTGTCCTGCTGTGTCCCCGTGTCTACATGTGAGCACACGTCCAAGCACAGTGTTGTAGGAGGGTGCATGTGTCTGGGGTTTGAGGAAGTTGCCAGGCTGGGCCACTGGCTGGAAGTCCGGCCCCAGTGTGCGGCACAGCCCAGCCTTGGCCCCTGCCCCTGGGAGCCTCTCCGTCGTATTAGAGTGGCTGGGGTAGAAGCTGGGGTGGTGTGGCCTGCATTCTGTAGTCCCTCTTGCAGGGCACAAGCCGCCTTGGCTGTACTGACCACTCTCCAGCTCCCTACTGGCCGGCCTGGCTGGGTAGGGTGTGGTGGGCAGTAAGGAGCCCGTCCTGGCCCCTGTGGCTGCCCGCTTACCTGTGGACACCTCTTGGGTGCTGGGACAGACACCATCTCTGAACTTGTCTCCACCTGGGGCACTGGGAGAGGGCTGGGCTTCAGGGACAGTCCCTGGGGCTGACAGTCCCGGTTAGGCACAGCCGCTGCCCACCTGTGGCTTGCCTGTGAACCTGGATGTCCTCAGCTGCCTCCCCTGTGGGTCTTGTTGATGCCAAGTCGGCCTCCTCTGCCCATGGGTGTGGTGTGTAAGGGGGGGCACGTGGTGGGCACCCTGGGCCGTGGATTCGGACGGAGCCCAGCCAGGATCCCCACTGCTTGCCCTTGGCCTTGGCACTCTGGGACCTCTTGGGAGCTGTCCCCCAGCTAGAGGGGGATGGCGCTGTCCGTTAACACTGTGGCGTCCCCTCTGGTCTGGCCACATGGCGTGTGGAGAGGCGGGGCTCCCGGCTGCCCCCTGGGTAGCAGGACCCACTCTCGCCTTGCCCTCTGTTCCCTGCTCTCCACACCCCCAGGTGGCCTTCGTGGGGCCAGATGGGCAGCCGGGGTTCCAGCTGTCCCATGGTGAGTTAGGCTGGCTCTGGGGTGCAGTGCCCACGTGGGGTGACCCGGTGGCGCCCCCGTGGGAGTGGGTCCATGCGTGTGGTGCGGGCCGCAGTAGTGTTTGGACACTTGTGCTGCCTTGTGCACGCAGCCCGGGACCGGGCCTGTGTCCATCCTCTGCCTGAGGTGGGGCAGTGGAGTTGGGCCAGGGGCTGCTGGGGGGCCCCAAGGTTCTGGCAGGTTCATCTGCTGACACCTGCTTTCTGGCAGTCTGTGGGTAGGGCTCTCTGCTCCCCTGCGAGGCTTCTGCCATGCAGTTCCAGCGCTGTCCCTTTCCTGTCTCTGTTCCCTCATGGGAGCAACAGGCAGGGAGACCTTGGGAAGCCCCTCCTGCCCGCCATCCAAGGATTGAGAGAGACCCTGGAGTCGGCCTTAGGGCCCGGATTGCAGTTCCCCACCAACCCTCCAGAGGGCAGAAGAGGGGAGGCGCCAGGAGCCCGCATCGCCGTGTGGGGGGACCTCGCTTGGCACCAGAGTTCCCCTCCCAGACACTGGTCGCTGCTTCTGGCCTTTCCCGAGGCCCCCCGAGCCGGCCAGCCCGGCCACACCTCTTTCCCTCCGGACTGCGACTTCCAGGACTGCCCGTAGGTGGGCGCCGGTCTGGAGCGGGCGCGGCCTGGCGTGTCCCTGGCAGCTGTGGCTCCTCCCCCAGGCCCACGGCTCCCATTCCAGACCTCCAGGCCGCGGGTCAGCCGGGCGCCCTGGCTCCATGCTGCCTGCCTGCCCACGGGGCAGGGGTCTTGGTGGTGGAGTGTGGGGCTGCGCCTGTGGGGGAGCTGTAAGGCCCAGCCCGGGACGTCTGGCCCCATCTTTGCTTGTAGACGTGATGGGATGGTATACGTGCACCCACAGAGCTCAGGTGTCAGGCTGACGGGCGGGTGCAGATGAAATTTGGGGCCTCTAATTCAGGAATTTCGGATATCTGAAAATGGTACCACCAGAGTCTGAAACGGCAGTCACCGTGTGGCTGCTCTTGAAGCTGGTGCTGCACCCCGTCCCTGGGAGACAGAACGAGCCACCTGAGCACCCCGGGCCTGCACGGCCGTCGGGGGGTTCCTTGGAGTTCCTCCTGGCCCGTGTGTCTGGGACACCACCACTCCCTCCCGGGCACCCCAGGCTCCCCGACGCCCGAAGCCGGAGCCACCCCAAGTTGTCAGCCACAGCAGCTGGGTCGCCGCTGACTCTGCTCGGCGCTCTGCGCCCCCAGCGTGGTGGGGTGTTCGGGCGGAGCTGCAGGGTCTCAGCGTCCTCCCCCTCGGCTGGCGAGGCCAAGGGGCGGGGCCTGGCTCTCTGCGATTGGCCGGTCGACGGGGCGGGGCGGCGCGGGATTGGCTGGCGGCTTGGGAGGCAGGGAAGCGGGCCGGTGCCGGTCCGAGTGCGCCGCGCGCCCGATACACCGCGGGGCCGGGCCGGGCGGAACCGGCCGAGGGCACGGGTGCCGGGCGGGCATGGGGCGTTCCGGGGCGGCAGGCGCGCGGTGCTGACGGCCCGGCCCTCGCGCCATGCGCCGTTCGAGCACGGACGAGTCCGCGTACCGGCGCAGCCCGTCGCCCGAGGGCAAGGACCCGGGCCCGGGCCCGTTCCGGCGCGGCAGCAGCTCGTGTGGACGCACGGACGCAGGCGGCGCCTTCTTTGGCCTGCACGCGGGGCCCGGACCCCGGGCGGCCCAGGCGCGCTACTCGGCGCCCCGGGGCAGCAAGTACGTGGTCTTCTACCTGGACCTGTCCTTCATCTTCCTCCTAGAGCTGAAGCGCTGCAGCATGGCGCGCGGCTGCCTGCAGGGCGTCAAGTACCTCATGTTCGCCTTCAACCTGCTCTTCTGGGTGAGTGGCGCGCACGTGCGCTGCGCGGGGAGGTGGAGGGGCGCCGCCTGGGCCCCCACACCTCCTGCCTCCTCTTCACATGTGCTCCGCCCCCAGCCGCTCACTGCACGCCCCCGGCTCGGTGGGGAGTTGCGATGGCCCCGGGCGCTGTCCCGCGTCGAGGGTGTCTCGTACCGGCAGCAATGAGCTGAGGAGGAGCTTGGCTTTCCCGGCCCCCCTGCGGCAGCAGAGCGCCCCAGATTTTGGCCAGGTGCCGTGGGGTTTGCTCAGATGCGTGCGCGTGTGTGAGGGTGTCCCGGGTGGGACTCGCACCAAGCCGAGGGCTGCCCCTTCCCACCTAGATCGGGGCAGAGTTATCACCCCACAGCACTGCTGCAGGGTCAGCTAGGCCTGGACAGGGAGGAGGCTTCTGGGGCCGGGTGAGCCTAACTGCAGGTCTGGGCCTGGGGCTTCGCTGGGGGAGGCTTGGAAGAGAAACAGCCAAGGTCATTGCAGGGTCTCTGCTGCTCCAGAGTCAGCTGTCTCCTCCCGCGGTGGAGTGAGGGGCGTGGCTCATTTGTGCAGGGTGTAGTTCGGGACACATTTGCCAAAGACTGGGTTCCTTCTCTTGCCTTCCCATCTTGCCTGGTTGTGATGGGGTGGGGGTCACAGGATTGGGGGAGTCACAGCTTGGGCTGCCTGGGGAAATGACCTGAGAAGGCCTCTTTCTGGGTCCCCTGCACAAGGGGTTGCCTTCGGGGCTTGTCCCCTTTGAGAGGGTCCCAGGAGGACTGAGATGAGGCCAGGGCAGCAGGGCAGGTGTGGTGGGCTCTGCTGGGTGCTGGACAGCTTCATGGGCATCAGCATGGTATTGTCCAGCACCTGCCCGGTTCAGTGGAGTGTCCCAGGCAGTGTGATGGGGCGGGGGATGCTGCAGGTGACAGTGTGACAGGGGAGCAGGGCCCAGGGTTTACAGGGACAGCATGGCCAGAGCTGTCAGCCACAGGTGCAGGAGGGTGGGTGGCAGGTGAGGTGTGGGTGGGCAACCTTGGTGGGCATTGTGGGGTCAGCAGGCACCTGCCACACCCCTTCTCCTCCTCCCTGACTGGACAGCACCTGCAGGGGGATGGAGAGGGGTCCTTTGGGGGGGTCTCTGCCTGAGAGCAGCCCACCCAGAGGGCCCAGGAGAGGACAAGCCCACAGCCTGCGGGGACATCTGGGCTGGGAAACAGTCCCTTTGTTATCCAGGCACGACACCCTCCGCTCATGTCCAGCACCAGTACCAGCCCCTCCCCACGCAGCTAGGTGCCCAGTGAGTCTGAGGCAGGTCCTGCCCACACAGAAGGGGCTGAAGCCCCTTGGAGGGGCAGCATGGGTCTTTTGGGTGTGATGCCCACCTTACCTTGTCCCAGCGTTGTCCTGAACTAAAGCCCTCTCTGGTAGGTGAAAGGGTGAATGAGCAGCAGCTGCTGAAGCTCCCATTTCCTGGGGCCTGACCCTGTTGCTTCTGTCCCTGTGCTCACTGGGACACAGGCCCCTAGGGCCCCCATCATGGCCTCGGGCTCCCTCTGGAGCTCCCCGAGCAGCTGGAGTCCCGCTGGGTACTTCCCCTGCGCAGTAGGCGGCACCTGGTGGGTGATGGCCTAGCTCTGGCCAGCCGTCTGCTGAGGCTGGGGTCACTGCATGGGCTGGGGGTCTTCTGGCAGCCCTGTCGTCACAAGCGAGGGCTGGGGTCCTGTGGCCCCGGGAACCCACATCAGGCCTCATGGCCGCGTTGTCAGCTGGCTCGCTGCCAGCAGAGCTCTTCCCATAATGCAGGTCGAGGTCCCCAGGGCTGAGGCAGTTGGCCTAGCCCAGCTCCCCCGCCTCACCCCCACCCCTGCCCGGAGCAGCCCCTGGTTAGAAGTCTCTGTGGCTGCACCGCGGCCACTGCTGGCCTGGGCTTGGCACATGGTCTGGCTGCCCAGGAGGTAGCCGTGGCTGCTGAGGTGTGTTGCCCCGCTTGGGCTCTCAGAGCAGCCCCAGCTGCTCCCCACAGCAGTGGCCTGGGCCTGGTGGGGCACCCCTGCCCGCTGGCCACCTTTTGCTGCCTGGATACCAAGGGTCATGGGGAAGCCCTTTCCTGAGGCCTCAGTGTCTCCACCTGCACCACTGGGGTAAACAGGCATGGAGGCTTCGCAGCGCCTGTCCCATGGCCCATGCCAGCCCTACTGGTCTGGACTCTGGGCAGCAGGGCCTGTGTCAGGGCTGATGTCTGCACACCCCTACCCCTTGCTGGGCAGGGACAGGCCACTGCAGTCTGCGTGGGGTGTCACGGTGGCAGCCCCAGCACCCACGCTGTCTCCCAAAGGAAGGTTCGGAATCTTGGACCTGTCCCCAGCTGAGGGAGCTGTGTGCAGGACCTGTGACCCGGGCTCCTTCACCTCCATGGAGAGGAGCTGATACTGCGGGACAGCAGCCATGGTGGGGATGGCCAGGAAGTGGCCCACTGTGCCGTCTGTGCTGGGGACACAGCGGCCCGATAGACTGGGGAGAGCAGCTGGCCGGGGCTCAGGCAGCCTCGGGCAGACAGACACCTCCCAGGTAAGCAGCATCCTAGCCAAGACAGCAGCATCCCTGTCCACCTGGCAGAGGGGCTTCTGGACATGGCCTTGGCCCTGTGGGGGCCCAGCCCTCATCCCACTCCTAAGATGGGGCCGGCTGCCAGGCCATCTGCCACCTTGAGCCGTGGCTGGAGAGGTGGCAGGCATTTGCCCTGGTGGGTTGGAGTGGGGACCGGGTTCCCGATACCCAGCCTCGGGCTAATGCAGAAGCGCAGAGTGGAGAGATAGAAGCCTGGGCACCCATCTCATGCCGGGGCTGGACAGGT
Source organism: Dasyprocta punctata (assembly GCA_004363535.1). Classification (NCBI taxonomy): domain Eukaryota; kingdom Metazoa; phylum Chordata; class Mammalia; order Rodentia; family Dasyproctidae; genus Dasyprocta; species Dasyprocta punctata. The sequence continues at coordinate 46,665 of RJWM01012240.1, read as the reverse complement.
GCTGGGTGACCCCACTGAACATTCCAGGGCTGTCACAAGCCTCCTTGTACTTGGCAAGGGTCTGGGCACTACATGAGTCCAGGGTGGGCAGGTGGCAGCTGGGCCACCAGGAGATGCCACGCGGGCTGAGACGGAGCCACAGGGGCCAGAGCCCCCCTCTTGGGCTGTCAGTGTCCCCTGACTTTGGCCTGGCCTGGGGTGCAGCACAGGGACGGCATGAAGGGGCTGCTCTGGGGCTGAGGTGCAGGGGAACACCGCTAGGTGGGGGTCAGGCTCCCACACTTGACCTGGCAGACTCGGCTCTCCGGCTCGGGAGTTGGCACGCGGGTCCGAGTCTAGTGAGTTCGTTTCCTCCTGCACTCTGAGGCTGTAATTTTCCTGCCAAAATGTTTTAAAAACTGTGCACACAGACGTATTTTCAGAATTACAGGTAGAGCAGTTTACTCTCTGTGCGCGTGCATTTCATTCCGTGCCCCCAGGTGGCGTGGGAAGGGTGCTGCGGGGCCAGGGACGGGGGCTGTGGGGAAGGTGTACCCGGTGTGTGACACTGCAAGTGCCCTGAGGTGCCGCAGAGAGCTGGCGCTGTCCACATCACAGTGCAGTGACAGTAGTGCCTGGCTTCCTGCCGTGGGGAGCCTCCATGAAAGGCAGAGGTGAGGGCCCCTTCCCTCCATCCCAGAGAGCCCCTACACAGGTGCCAGCTGCTCTGCACAGCAGTGTCCTCCCTGTGCCCCCTGGGTACCGAGAGGCCGGGGGCGCAGCAGCGGCTGGGTTCCTGCTGACAGGAAGGCAGAGGCGGACGGCACGGGCACTCTGGGTGTTAGTGATTTTTCCTGTTAGGCCAGCCCATTTCCTCTGCTCAGATGTCACCACCTGAGGTGTGATGGGCTGGGGTCAGTGTCATGCAGAGCCGCCTATATCTCTGTGATGTCCCCTGCACAGGCGTGGGGGGCTGGGAACCCCTGCCTGCCTTTCTTTCTTCCTGACCCAGTACTTGCTGAACATGGCTCCATTTGGTGCCACTTATGCAGTCCCTGGTGACCTGCGGGTCCCCTCACCCATCACCCCATGGGTCCTGGCAGATCCGAGGCTGTGAACTGGTCCAGGGGTGGATGGCACTCCATCTGAGGGCTCCAACAGCCTGGACAGTGTTCAGGGTGGCTGTGTGGATGGAGCTGGTACTGGCCAGGCTCCCGTGCTCCCTGATAATAGAGCAATGGCATCCTGAACACTAAGGGGGCTCCCACCCAGCCGCCCCACCTGCTCAGGACCGTGACGCACTGCCCCATGGGGCCCCATGAGACTCAGGCTGGGGCAGGGCTGGTCCTACAAAGGGTTCTCTGTAGAGCCAGCCCTGGGGCCTTGAGAACAAACCCTCCAGTGCGTGTGTCACCTGGCACTGTGCGCCGCCCTCCCGGGGAGGGTCCCAAGGTTTCCCATCCAGAGCCATGCCTGAGTGGGTGCACCAAGGTCTGTCCAAGGACCAGGGCCACACGCAGCCAGGTCACACCGGCCAGCCTGGTGCCCAGGCTTCGAGAGGGAGGGTCCTGGCAAGCCCCAAGGCTGGCTTCAGCTCCCTGGGGCCCCAAGCCTGCAGCGTCCAGGAAGAGCTTTGTGTCTAAACATCAGGCATAGGTGCTGGCTCACAGTGGGAGCATGGGGCAGGCACCCCTACACCTACTGGGGACTGACCGGGGGGCGGTTGTCTGGCTGCTCGGAGGCTGAGAGGCCAGGGAGGCATCCCGCTGCCAGCCTGCCGTGGGCAGTGCTTGGTCTGCTCTCCAGCCCCGTGAGCTCCCAGCCAGCCAGCCTGGGGCAGCCCCACCTCCTGTGCCGGGCTGGGGCTGTGCTGGGCCGGGAAGGCCCCTCCTCCCTCCAGGCCTGCAGGGCACCTCACCCTGTCCTGTCCCCCCACTGGTGCTGCTGTCCCAGCTGGGAGGCTGTGGCGTTCTGGGCGTTGGCATCTGGCTGGCCGCCACGCAGGGGAACTTTGCCACCCTGTCATCCTCCTTCCCGTCCCTGTCGGCCGCCAACCTGCTCATCGTCACAGGCACCTTCGTCATGGCCATCGGCTTTGTGGGCTGCATCGGGGCCCTCAAGGAGAACAAGTGCCTGCTGCTCACCGTGAGTGCGCTGCGCGGGGGCGAGGGCTCTGGGGTGGGACCTGTGTGCACTGGGGGTGCCTGAGGGTGTGGGGCATTGTGGGCTGGCAGGGCACAGGGCCTGGTGGTCCCTGAGGCTGGCCCCACCTCCCACAGTTCTTCGTGCTGCTACTGCTGGTACTCCTGCTGGAGACCACCATCGCCGTGCTCTTCTTTGCCTACACGGACAAGGTTCGGGCGGGGCATGTGGCCTGGGTGGGGCAGGGCAGGTGGACAGCAGCCCCTTGGGAACCCAGCTTTGAGGTGGGGACAATGGCTTCGTGCAGCTCTGTAGCCACCCTCCAAGTAGGGGTTCTGAGAAGAGTCAGCGGTGCGACCCCTGCTGCACACCGCTGTCTGCCCCTTTACTCGACACCTGTTTCTGTGGGACAGGCTCACTCACACAGGCCTAGGCCTGTGCCTGTGCCCGAGGCCCAGCCCACCGTCCACAGCGGCTCCCGATGCCCCTCACTGCCTGGGGCATGGTAGGCTGCTCTGCGCGGCTGCGCCCCTGCCAGGCTTTGGAGCCAGCCACTTCCCCGCAGAGCAGGGGCAGGCCTGTGTGTATTCCCAGATATGTGCAGGTCAATCTGCTTGACTCGTGACCTGCACCCCAGGGCCCCTTCCCCAGCCTGGGAGGCTTCCCCGGGCTTCTGGGAGTGCACGAGGCGGAGCGGGGGGAGCCAGCCACGGTGACTACCAGGACTGACTGGGAAGCAGGAGGCGTGTGGGGTGGCCACCTGCCCTGCTGACCCCACTGCACCCCCAGATTGACAGGTATGCCCAGGAAGACCTGAAGAAGGGCCTGCACCTGTACGGCACGCCAGGCAACGTGGGGCTCACCAATGCCTGGAGCATCATCCAGACCGACGTGAGGCAGGCGGGCTCTCTGGGGTGGGGTCGTGGCTGCCCCGCCCCGCCCGCCTCAGCCAGCCCTCCTCTCCCCAGTTCCGTTGCTGTGGTGTCTCCAACTACACCGACTGGTTTGAGGTGTACAACGCCACACGTGTGCCCGACTCCTGCTGTCTGGAGTTCAGCGATGGCTGTGGGCTGCATGCGCCCGGCACCTGGTGGAAGGCGGTGAGTGCGACCCAACAAGGGGGTCCTGGGGGGGGGCGGGGTCAGGGTGGCCACTGACCCCACTTTCCTGCAGCCCTGCTATGAGACGGTGAAGGCCTGGCTCCAGGAAAACCTACTGGCCGTGGGTGTCTTCGGGCTGTGCACAGCACTGGTGCAGGTTTGTGGGGCTCGGGCGCGGGGACACCACTGCGATGGGATGGGGGTGAGTGCAGGTTGGGAGAGGTGGAGGCCTCCAGCACCCCCGGCTGGAGAGCTCCGTGCCCCTGGGGAGGATGGGGGCAGCCCAGCCTCAGCGCATGCGCCCCGTTCTCCCCAGTACCAGGAAGGCCCCAGGCCAAGTAAGTCAGTCCTGACACTCAGGGGCCACAGCCAGGACAGGTGGGCGTAGCAGGGGCAGAGGACGCAGCCTTGGGAATGGTGGGGAGCCTTCAGGGCCCAGGCCTGTGGAGGGCGGTGACACCCAAGGGTGCCCTGACACATCCCTGCCCAGCCCGTCCTGTCCCCACAGATTCTGGGCCTGACCTTCGCCATGACCATGTACTGCCAGGTAGTGAAGGCAGACACCTACTGTGCCTAGGCCACTGGACACCACCCAGCAGGGGGACGCCACGGCCAAGCCCCCACACCCAGCCAGGACTCGGTGCTCTGCTGGGTATGGCAGGTGCTGGCGCCTCAACTAGGGCAGCAGTGGGGTCTCGGGACCAGATGGAGGGGTCGGCTGGGGATGGAGACACTTCAAGTTTTAGACCCACGTACCCTCCAACGTGGGGACACACGGCCAGTCTCGCCGCCTGAGCCCACTGGTCCCAGTGCTCGGGGGCCAGGCCCTGTCATCACATTCCACGAGGAGCCGCGGCTCCAGGTGCAGTTAATAAAGTGCATGAGCAGCACTGTTGCCGCTGCGTGCTGGGCCACCCCTTATTCGCCCATGTGGGGGCCTGGGGCACCTGCCCTGCCCCCCTCTGCTGGCACCCTCGGTCCCAGCCCTTTCCCTCACCTGTGGCAACAGTGCCCTCGTCACGGGCAAGGGTGAAAGACAGGCCAGTCGCCATGTGCCTGGGGGCTGCGTGGTGACCATCTGGGGCTCGGGCAGAGGTACAGTGGTCTCCAAACGGCACCCCTGCCTCCACGCGCAGCCTCTGGGGTCCCACCCTTTCCCGTCGCCGTGGGACACAGCTGCCCAGCACTGGGGAGCACAGCGGGCCCAGACCCTGGCTCTGGGCACGAGTCTCAAGTTCCATGTTCTCAGGAACCCATAACAGGGAGTCAGTGGTCTGGATGCAGCTCGAGCCAAGTGAGCCATGCGGGTGGGGAGACCCTGGGAACAAAGCTAGGGCAATGCAGGCAGGCCCCTCCTTGCCAGCCCAGCCTCTGCCGAGGTCCCCTGTGTGACCTCTACCCTACAGGTGGCAGCGCTCTGCCCTAGCTCGGCAGCCCCCGTATGGGCACTGGTCAGTTTCTGGCTCTAGAGCCGCTGACCTGACAGCTCCTGGTGATGCCACAGGCCCCTGGACTGACCACGCTGTCCTCATCAGCTCTTGGCACCTTGACACCCCAGGACCCCGGCTGGGGTGGTGACACTCCTGCCACTCACGGGGTTGGGAGCTATTTCTGGCATCTGCCGTGTGTATGAGATGTGGGTGCTCCAGGCTTCCACGAGGCTAGTGTGGGGCTGAGCCCGTGTCTAGCCGCCACCACACCCCATGCATAACTGACCAGGTGAGGTGGGGCTGGGTTGCTGTCCCCATGTGGGTCCTCCTGTCTGGCCCAGCGCAGACTCCTGCGGACACAGCCTGTCCACCCCATGGTGTTCCGAGCCACCGTCCCAAGGTCCCGGCTTGTTGTCCACAACTGGCTTGAGTGGTGGTTACAGGGTCTCCTTCTGGTCAGGGCAGGATACAACCAGTAGTAACCTGACTGTTGGCAAAGAGACCAGCCGCCACCCCAAGCTCAGCTTGTCCCAGACTAAGGCTGGCCCCTAATCTGCCCCTCAGGACCCTAGCTACACAGCTCAGGGTAGCGAACAGGAGTTCACAGGGCAGGATCCTGTCTGGCTTGGGGACAGACAGAGAGCCATCCACTTGGGCCAGCAGGACCAGGGACTGACTACTAGAGTGGGTGAGGGGCCTGGTGGGTAGCCCTGGCCTTGGCCCTGCCCCTGCTCATGTTGCCCACCCCAATGCAGCCTGTGGGTCTGCCACTGCCTTCCCCAGGTCTTCACTGGCCGCTGGGCAGGACCAAGGCCCAGGGGGTCAGCCAAGGGGCGAACCATGTGAGGGGCCTGAGCTGGGCTGTCCCCCTGGCCGGTGGCCGGATGGTACCCCCTGCATGAGCATGGCTCCCCAGGACCACAGCAGACGTCACAGCACACAGAACGAGGCCTGTATTTCACACGCTCGGCTGCTGCACAGCTGCCAGCAGGCCACGTCCACTTGGTGGCCCAGCCTACAGGAGGTCGTAGAAGTAGTCCAGACCCTGGCCCAGCTCCCAGATGGAGACTCCGACACCCAGCTCCTTGGCCAGCTCCAGACGCACCTGCAGGGACTGTGGGCACCGACTCACATGGGCGCCTGCCTGGCTGCTCCTCCCCTGACCACGTCCCAGAAACTGCCTGGCCCCGCTTGGCCCTCGAACCCTGGGAATGGACTGAAGGCCATGGCAGCTTCAAACTCCCGCACAGCGGCCAGGACCGGTGCTTCCGACCCAAACCACACTCCCGACCTCTCCCGCCACTGCATGGGGCACTACCTTCAGCGTTGGGTAGAAGACCAGGTGCCTCCCGCCGCGGCTCCTGCAGTACAAGAAGAACTGTCCACCTTCTGGTTTTGGTGCTTCCCCCAGCGGCCAGGGTCTGGGCCTGGGCCTGACCTGACCCCAGGCCCACCCCACTCCCCGCACACTGGCAGTGGCGCACACCCTACTTACTTCTTGTACTCGAAGAAGTGCTCTGCAGCCTGGCCGTCCCACACCATGCGGGGCCTGTGGTCCTTCAGCATCTGGATATACCTGGGAAGGCCAAGGTGTGGGTGGGGGGCCAGCCACACCTCACAGCCATCCTTACCTGGGCCACATGGCTGTCTCAGAAGCAGGGAGGCCACAGGGGCTTCAGGGTGAGGAGCCACTGCCCTGTGCTGAAGGACCGGCAGTGGGGGATGACTCCTAGGCCCTAGGGCATCAGACTCCCCCTGGCCTCTCCATCATCCGAGACCCTCTGCCACCTGCTCTGCAGAACTGACCACACTCCTAAGCTGTCCAGAATCCAGGTGAGGGGCCAAGTCTCCCTGCCCAGCCATAGGACAGGGTGAGGAGACAGCAGGCAGGAGAAGCAGTCTCTAAGCCCCTGAAGCTGGGGCTGGCCTCATGCCCAGAGCCCAGCAGGCCCTTCCTGGGCACCAGGGGCCCACAGTTCAGGGACTCTGGACTCCACCTTCACCTGACCAGAGAATGGGGCTAGGCCTGGGCTGTGAGAAGCTGGGGGTGGCCCCGAGGGCGTGGTGCACTGGAGACCTAGGTAGGCGGCCCACAAGGCTGAGGCCATGGCACCACAGGCACATGGTTCTGACAGCTTCTCATTGCAGCTCCTGCCAGGTCCCGAGGACAGGACCAGAGGCCACCCTGGGTGCTGGGGCACAGGCCTCTGGGGGCAGGTGGCACACGAGTAGCCACACAAGGCTGCATCCTGAGCTGAATGAAGGCCACTGTCCCGGGGCGGGGGCAGCTGTTACCGTGCCCAGCAGTGCAGAGCCCTTTGAGGCGGCCTAGCCCAGAGGTGTGTGAACTTGGGCGATTGCAGGCTTCAGCCCTCAAGAACAGCCCGTGGGACTTCTGCAAGATGCCTGTGGCCCTGGAGCCTGCTGTCCAGATAGAGGTCGACACTGGAGGGTCGTGTGGGACCTGTCTCCCCAAGGACACCTTCTCCAAGCCCCTGGCAGTGTGCTGAGGACCACCACACTCAAGCCTGCTGGAGCTGCCTTGCACCGTGCCTTTCGCTCCGAGGACCAGGCCTTTCTGGGCCTCACTGGTCCCTCTGGGAAGCACCTCTCGGCCCAGCCCTGTGAGACCACAGGGATTCACCATCTGCTCTGAGGAAGGGCAGGCCTCACCCTGACTGTGTCGACCTGCTTGGAGCCCCTTGAATTACCAGGTCCCACTCCATTAGAAGGGCACTCAACAGCTTCCTATCCAATGTCCACTAAGCGATGTGGAGCAAGCTAGGATGCAGGATGGTGGCAGAGGGAACTTGGGTACTCCTCAAGCAGTCCCTGGCATCAGGGTTGGAGAAGTGAGGCCAGGGGGTGGCTGCAGAGGGTCCAGGCACAGCCTGAGGATGCAGCTGTGTGACAGGTGCTGACAAGCCTGGGCCCTTGGGAGGGCGTGGGGGCAGCCACCCCAGCTGTCCTGTCCTGGAATACCGAGCCCCAGGTATGTCAGAAGCCAAGCCCTGGGAGCCCCAGCTCAGCCACTAACCAGGGCCAGGTCAAACTCTGCTCTGCCTCCTGCCTCTGCCTCCCGTCTGGGTCTGGTTGATGCCAAGCAGTGTTGGTGGGTATCAGGGGTGGCTTGTCCCACCAGGGCAGCAAGGGAGCCTGACTGGGTCCTCTCCTGGGTGCTTGCCACCCAGGCTGCTCTCTAAAGACAGGGCGGGGCCAGGCCACCAGGAGCCCCCGAGCTGTCCTTTGAGACTGCACGCCCATCCCGGCCGACGGCTGGCAGGGCTGGCAGAGGCCCACACAGTCACCCTGTGTGAGCCAGGCTGTGGATGGCCATGCAGCCTGCCCCTTGTTGCCAAAGCGGGCCCATGGCCCAGCTGGAGGCTGACGGGACAATGGTGACAGTTCTGGTGACAATTTTGTTCCAGAAGGGCTAGACGGGTCCCCGGGTGCCCACACCTGGGCCTCGCCTGTGTGGGAGAGGCCATCAGCCACTGTGCCTGTAACGCCTAACTGGGTGCACGGGGGCCATTCTGCTGAGTCGCGTGTCCCCCACCCTGACAGTGCAGAACATGTCTCTTACAAGGGGATTTGGTTCCAAGATGAGAGGCCATGACCCATGACCTCAGGTACCCCGGCATGGAGAAATCCGCTTTTGGTGACGCGGGTTGACAGAAACCCATGGGGCGGGGGCGGGGGGCGGCAGCAGAGGCCCTGCCTGGGGGCAGGCTCCCAACCCTGCCGTCACCCAGTCCAGGAGAAAGGCTGAGTGCCCAGCTGGGGCGGGCCTGGCAGCACTAAGGCCAGGCTGAGGGCAGTGTGGGTGTGAGGGCTCAGTGCCCACCCACGACACCAAGCAAAGCCTCCAGGCAACAGCACACCCAGCAGCCTGCTGCGTCACAAGCGCCAGCCGGCCGTGTCCCCCACCATGGGCCAGGTGCTAAGGGCTGGACTGCGGCGGGTGAGGGCCCGGTGACACGGAGGGTGGTGACTGAGGAGCTCCCTGGGGTTCAGTGAGGGTGAACCTTCTGGAGCTTTCAACACCACCAGCAGCCCACTCCGGCGCGTGTGCCACGGGTGCACCGCCACTACTGTAGCTTTAGCCCCTCTCGGGCCGCGTCCAAACCCGGCACACCCTCTCCTACCCCCTGGACAGAGGACCGGGAGCCGGCAGTGCACCGTCACAGCCCTGGGTTGCAGGCTACCTGGGCCACAGGGACTACAGTACGTGATAGGAACCTGGGGCCAACAGCAGAAGGCCAACTTAAGAGCTCAGGAAAGAGCTGATACAGGCCACACTGGGTTTCTTTTTGTTATTTTGGAGACAGGGTCTCGCTGTGTAGCTCAGGCTAGCTTTGAACTCACTCTGTAGCCCAGGCTGGCCTTGAACTTGTGTCAATTCTCCTGCTTCAGCCTCCCAAGTGCTGGGGTTACAGGCATGCGCAACCATACCTGGCTATGCCGCTTTGGTCACCTGGGCTGAGATGAGCAGGCTCTGGCAGTAGAACAGATGAGCCTCCAGAACAAGCAGGGGACAAAAGACTCCAGCTTCAGGGGTCCCACAGGGAACCCTAGGCAGGAGGCCTGCCCCTGTGCCTCTGAAGGGCACAACCAGCTGGGGTAAGAGGACAGGGGCGAAAGGAGAGGGTGTGGGTGGCCGCTTTGTGGGGCGGGGCTGTCACCAGGGCAGGGAGGGTCACTGGGGCGTGGGAAGGGACATGCGAAGTCTCAGCTCTCACAGGAGGAGCCCCACAAAGTGGGCATCCATGCTGCTGCCCTGACCCCAGAGGCCAAGCTGAACAGGGGCCACCACCCACCCAGGCTTGTTCAGTGCCCGCACAGGCACAGGGGCCATGGACAAGGGGTGTTTCAGGCAGGGAGGAAGCTGGCGGGGGTGGGGGGGTAGCATTTCCTCTCCCTGCTGGGCAAACTCAGAATGCCAAGCCCAGCAAGGCCAGGAGGCCCGAGGGCGGCGTCTGCGTGGTGCGGCTGTGTGCAGAGGAACACACGCGTGTGCACAGGCCCGGGCAGGCTCTGCACTCCTTGGCCCCAGGCTCTTGCAGAACAGTTGAGGCCACTGATGCCTTGCGACACCTGACTGGGCCAGACGCCTGTGTCTGCCACTCAGACAGCAGTGGAGGCGGAGGCGACAAATCCTCCACTCCTGCTGCCATCCCCTGGCACCATCACACCACCTCCAGTGTGTCCCCAAACTCGTATGTGGGAGGCCTAACGCTAGTACCTCAGGATGTAGCTGTAGTTGGCAAAGCAATCTCTACAGAGGTGGCCAAGTTAGGACGAGGCCAGGGACTGTCCTCCTACGAAGCCAGGGAGGAGCGGGGCCTCAGCACAGCAAGGCCCCACGGTCAGTCTCTAGCTCTGAAAACACAAAGAAGTGAAGGGGAATGAGACATAGGAAGACCCCGCGAAGACGCAGAAGAGAGGGACCGGCCTTGCAGCCACTCAGCCTTGGCCTCCAGGACACCACAGCAAGTGCTTCCAGCTGGCAGGGGGCGGAGATGCACAGCAGCCCCGGGCTGGCTCCTCGGCTCCCAAAGGAGCCAGGGCTGAGGCTGGCAGACTTCACTCTGCTGCCGGGAAGGTCCCTCCTGTGCTTGCTGCCATGCTTCCTGGGGTGCCAGGGCCTGTGTGGGGAGCCCCAGTGCTGCAGGTTGCCCCATCCAGTGCTCGTGAGCCAGAGCCTTCCCAGGAGTCCCAGTGTCAGGATGGTTGGAGAAGGGGCACTATACCCACAGCACTGGGCCGTGACGCTTAGGACAGACAGATGGGGGCTGGGAGGCCAGGTACTGAGCACCTCAATCCTGCAGCAGGTACATGGCCCCTGCCCCATCCCGGCACCAGCTTCCCCACAAGGGGCCTGCATGGTGCCCCAAGTCTCCACACTCACCCCATAGCCTAAGGCTGGTCTCTCACCCACAAGGCCTCAGGCCACCATGCTATCCCCCTCCTGAGCCAGGCCCGCCCCGCCCTGTCTGCACAGCTGAGCCCAGAGCCAGAGTCCAGGAGAAGGTGGTCAGCCCAGGCCTCTGCAGGAGCCCAGACCCCAGAACCAGCCACGTGGATGTGGGGGTGGGCCCACGGACTTCCCTGATATCCCCGACAGAGGGAGCGACAGAGGGCTGCCCTCAGAGCGGGAAGAACCAAAGTCTGTGGAGAGGTGCGCCCCAATTCCCCTGCTGACTGTCACTGCCACTCCTCTAGAACCACAGGCCCCGCTGAGCGCCAGGTCACTCTGCTCCCTACCCCAGAACACTGGCCTTCAGCACAAGGCAGACAGTCCAGCCTCTGCTCACCTGCCTAGGAGACCCACAGGGACTCCCACGGCAGCAGCACCCCATCTCAGTCTCTGGACCCCACCCTTCAGGAAGGGACTACCAGAAAGGTGGCTTCACTGTGCCCAGAAAAAAGATGGAGGCTTTGCTGGAATGTAACATACCCAGTGTCCCCAGCGTAAAACCCATGCCATGTGGCATGGACTCCTAGAGTACCGGCCCACAGCCCAGAACGGCCAACCACAGGACTGACCAGAGTGGACAGTAAGCCGTGAAATTCCACAAGTGCAAGGGTTCAGCAGAGATGTGTAAAGATGTAAAACAAGGGGCTGGGGATTTAGCTCAGTGGCTTAAGTGCCTGCCTGGCAAATGCAAGGTCATGAGTTCTAACCCTGGTACCAAAAAAAAAAAAAAAAAAAAAAAAAGATGTAAAACACAACTTGGGACATGAGACCTGTGCCTGTGAGACGGAAGAGCACTGGATGGACGAGTGGCAAAGCAGGACGGGCAGAAGAAATGGTGAACTGCGAAACAGGCAACCACGGCGAGACAGAAAACCCCGAAGTGGACAGCGGACGGAGAGAGTCGCAGGCTCTCCCCACAGCCTTCTGCTACCACGCAAATCATAAGCACGCAGCTCTGAGCTCAGGGGACACTGATCACAATGGGACTGCAGCCCAGTGACCAGTCCTGAGCTCAGCAGTGGCGGGGCGACAGGCAGATAGCAGGGGCACACAGGTCTCTGCTGCAGCAGAATACAGCCGGGCATGGCACGGGGGGCAGAACTGCATGGCAAGGGGTGGTGCGGGAGACCCTCAAGAGGACACAACCCACAGGATGAGCGGGTCCCAGCCGGGCACAGACACAGACGGCCGGTGCTCGAAGGAAATGCCAGCTGGCTACATGAGAGCCCAGCAGCCACACGTGTCCGGCGCTCAGCATACTCCTAGGACCTACTGTGGGGAGTGTGGCACCACAAGGTGGGCTGAGGGAGGGCAACACTGCTGTAGGACCGAGACCACCCACCCAGGCAGTGCGTCTCCACCCCAAGGACTCCAGTCCAGGACTCCAGGACCCCAAGACCCCAGGGCCTCTGTCCTCTCCAGCCCAGCACCTGGCCCCCTTCAGAGGAATGACAGCTCGGCAGCAAGGGTAGTAACACCGAAGCATGACAGGAGGGCTCTGGGCTCACCTGGTCCCAATGACGGGCTCACGGGCATCCTTGGAGGCCGCATAGTCCATGCCGTAGAAGTTCAGCCCCAGAAGAATCTTGCTCCGCCATCTGGACTTAGGGTCCAGGACCTGGACACAGGCTCGAACCCACGAGAGCGGTGCGTTGGGGCCGGGCCTGTAGGGGTGATGGGGCAATGGGTTTTGGGGCAGGCATGTCGGTTCCATGGGGCGGCCACCTGGGGTGTGCTCCTCCTGCGCTGTGGCTGACACCGCTCACAGCTTGTGAAGAGAGGGGCGTGCATGGCCTTCGCTAAGGGCCACCGACGAGGCAGCCAAGCACCTTCTGCTAGGCCCGGTGTGCAGCCTCCCAACCACCCGGGTGGCAGGCGGTGTCAGCAGACACAGGCCTCCTGCCCTCCCTGCCAGACACCCGCTACGTCTGCTTCCCATGCTCCTCGGGAGCAGGGCGGTTCAGGCCTGACCAGGTGGCAGTGAGGCTGAGTGCGTGGCCCTGGCAACGCAGGGCCACCCCAGGAAGGGCCCCCACAGGTCCCCACTCCCGCGCACAGGCCAGTCGGGGGCCGCCAGCGCCCTGCATGTGGAGCCGCAGAGCCCTGGGCGTGGACCTGCAGCTTGTGGGGAGGCCCTCCCCCGAGGCACCCACGGCACACTCACTGCTGCGAGGTGGAGTAGTCGTAGGTCATGAGGCTGAAGCCATCCAGCACTGGGGCCAGCTGCTCAAACTCCTTGTTTGTGAACATCCCCAGCTGGTCAGTCCTGGGACGAGACGTGTGGCTGGGGTCGGGACACCAGACCCGCTGCCCCCGGGGGTCCGACATCACGGCCATGGAGATGTGGCCTGCCTGCTGTTTGGCGGAGGCCACACGCCAGGACCTGGGGTAGGGGTGGGGCTGGGGCTAAGCAGCAGCATCCCTGCCCCCCCGCTGCCCTGGGAGGGCAGTGAGGGGCAGGGTGGGTCCCACAGTGAACCCTAGGCCTCAGCTGAACTCTCAGGGTGGTGGGCTCTCGCAGAGACGCCCCCTGCGCACAGACACCAAGGAGCGCAGCACCCCACCCACGCCCATGTCACCACTGCCTGTCTGAGTGTCTCGGCAGGTGCCTCAGCCACTGCGCTCCTGCACCAGGCTCTCCACCTTTCCGGGGGTACCGTGTGCGGGGACAGAAGCCCCTCCTTGGGGAGGGGGGTGCCAGGCTGCTCAGTGTTCTTACATAGGCCAAGACCCAGCTGCCAACACCCCAGGGACCCAAAGTGGACCTCAGACTGGGTCGTTCTATGCACCAGGACGGGCATCAGCGGCTGGCAGCCCCATAGAAGGGAGACCAGTCTGGAACAGGGACCCTGGGCAAAATGACCTTATGACTCCAGGAAAACCTTCTGCATCGCCAGGCTCCCCTCCCCAGTGGGACACTCACTCCAGTCTGCTGGCTGCCAGGCCCTATCCCATGTCCCCTGCACGTGGGGCTTCTTGTCCACCCACACAGGGTGGGAGACAGCTTCAGGGGACCAGTGTGACAGTGACCGAGTGCAGCCAGGGCCATGCCAGCTGCACAGTGGAGGGAAGACGTAGTGGCCCTCTCACTGCCACAGGCTGCTTGCTCCTCGAACCACGGTGACGGCCGAGGGGTGGGGACCACATCCAGAGGGTCTCTTGTCCCTTTCGCTGTCCCCCAAAGGCCATGTTCAGGGGAAAGCACAGGGAGGCGGCAGAGGCCTCGACCCTCCTCAGGATGCTACCTTCCTAAGCTGGGCACTGTGGCTCAGACACAAAGCAGACCGCACCGGGGACAAGGCAGGGACCCCCAAGCCCCAGAGAGCCATCTCTCCTATGTCAGCCCTTCTCAACTCAAAGTAGCCAGATCTGGTCTTCTCCCTTCTCCCCAACGCCAGTCAGGGGGAGAAACGTAGGAAACAGTCTGTCTGGTTCGCTTATGAGCAGGGAAGCTACGGGAAGGGCTGAGAGAGCTGGGTGACTGGCTGCACTGACAGGAGCTCAAGGAGCAGGAGACAGTGAGGACCTGGACCCAGGATGAGCTTCCGCAGGCCACACGGGAGGCAGCCGCTCCCTACTGAGCTGCTGAGGTCTGTGGAATTAAAACGCGCAATAACCAAGTTGTTTCTAAATCCATTTCCTTTAAACCCCACAGGCTGAAGGACTGGGTTAGGGAGCCAGAGTCCCAATTGGTCCTTTTGAATCCACAGAGCTGCCTCTGACAATTGAGCAATGCCTGTGCGCTGCCTGCCTACAGGTACAGCAGCTCTGGATGGAGGGGCCACGCACCCCCTCCTCGGGAGCCGGAGCTATCCCAGGCGCTACTCTTATTTCCAGTAAAACCCTCCCAGCTGCCGCCTGTCGTTACAGACTTCATCCCTGGTCATCTGTGGAGCCAGGAACGGAGTACACAGGTGTGCGTGGGAACACCTGGGCCTCCGTAGCGAGCACAGCAGGCACACGGGAGGAACAGCCTCAGGGACATGCCTTGTGGAGGGCGAGATCAGCGCCATGTGTCACTGGAGAGGCCTGCGACGACCAAAGGGTCAGACCCTCACTCCAGAAGTGTCCCCCAGGGAAGGAGAACCCCTGGGCCACCAGCACCGCATCTGCCCCACTGGGCAAGGCACAGAGGCCTCTCTTAAGACTTCAGCAAGGAGACGGGAGAGACAAACACCTGGCCTCCAAGATGGGGCTGGGCCCCGCATGAGTCCCAGCTGGCTCCTGCGAGGATCACCAGGGCGGGGTCCCTGGCGGGGCTCACGTGCTGGTGGGGCCCGGTGCTGATGGCAGCCACACTGCCCCTCCTCCATCTGGAGCACCGTCCATCCACTCTCCTTTCTGCCCCAAGTCTGGTGCCAAGCAGTGGCCTACTCTAGGTTCACTAGTGCCCCTGTCCAGGGGAAAGGCCTCAGGGACATTTATTCTAGCCGGGTCCCACCGGGGTGGCCTCCTCTGTACGCTGCATGGTAAGGCTGTGCACAACTGACCAGGAGTGCGTGGAGGTGTTGAGAGGACTGACCAGTCTCCACTGCTCTTCTTGGGGCAGACCTGGATGCTGTTCATGGTGTGGCCTCTCGAAGGCTGGCAGGTTCCACCACCGGCTGTGCTCTTCGGGCCCAGGGCCCACAGGCACAGGCCAGGTGGTGGCGTCAGCGCTGTCCCCAGCAGGAGCTGGCTCTCGCTGGCAGTGTGGCTGCACGGTCCCTGGCCAGCACCAGTGCTCTGGGGGAGCTCTCGAGGTGGGCCCTCTGCCAGTGTGCCTCGTCTGTGCCCACCCAGCCTTCCTGGGCATCCAGCTCTGGGTCGCACGTGTCCCATCACATGGCACTCTGCCACATTCACAGCGCCGTCACGCTTCGCCGCGCTGCCCGCACCTCATGGCCTCTGGCAGGCTGGCCCCACACCGTGAGGCCCCCAGTGGCCACCTCACAAGGCCCCCCCAGCAGGAAGGGATGGCTGTGCTGGCAGCTGTGGTGCCATATGGCACTGCCCGGCACAGTGGCTGACACGTGACAAGCATGTGGTGTGGTCCAGCCTCACGCTCACAGGCCACTCACGGACTCCGACCACTCCAGAGGCTGGGGCACCAGGGCAGCCCATGGCCAACCCTGTCCAGGGCCAGGGGGAGCCCCTAGTGGGGTGGCCGTTTACGCAGGGAGGGCAACCCTGCAGCCTGTCCCCATGGCCCTCACCCCAACCTGGCTCTGTCCCTGGGGCTTCCACAGGGACTTCCCGCCAGACACCCTCCCCATCATCCCCGGCCCACACAGCACGGAGCTGTGTGTGACCACGGTGTCAGGACAAAAGTCAGACTGCATGGTCCAGAGCCGCAAGGATGGCTTGTCAGCAGATCAGACACAGCATGACTTCCTTTTTTTTTTTTTGGTACCTGGGATTGAACTCACAACCCCACCACTGAGCTAAATCTAAATCCCCAGCCCTATTTTTCGAGACAGGGTCTCACTGTGCAGTTCAGGCTGGCCCTGAACTCACTCTGTAGCCCAGGCTGGTCTTGAACTCACAAGGATCCTTCTGCCTCAGCCTCCTGAGTGCTGGGATTAAAGGCGTGCACCACCACACCTGGCTCTCAGCATGACTTCTAACCAACAAAAGTTACCGTTCATGCTAAAATCTCAGGTTCCCAAGTTCTTTCCGAGGAAAGGCAGCCAGAGGAGGAGGGAAGAAGAGAGATGCACACCCAGCTCGGTCAGCGCCCGGTCTGGGTGGGCTCCAGGCGGTCACCGCGAAGGTGCGTGCTCACTGGCTCTCAACGCCAAGTGCCAGCCCAGATGGCCGCACGCGCCCCACACTGGCCTGTGCCCATCTGTGCCGAGATGGGCTCTGTGCCCCAGCGCCTGTGCGGACGACCTGGCCTTGACTGCTGCCTACAGCTCTGGCCACCTCAGGTCCTCCTCCCCAAGCCGTCCCATCCATCCAACCGCGGACACCCCTCCTCCCAAGGGCAGGCCACCTGGGGCCCTTCCACCCAAGACCTCAGATTCCAGAAACCAGTGGACCCCAGGGAGACTCGTTCGTGCAGCAGGGGTCCAGTAGCCCATCCTGTGTCCTTCCCTGGGCTCCTCTGAGACCCCAAGCCGCTAAGCCTCTGGATCTAGGAAGGAAGGCAGCCCTGGGGCCTGTGGTCAGCTCTGGGTGTGAGGGGCGAGAGCCTGACACAGGAACCCACACGGGCTCCCTGGGGACACCGGGCCCACCAGCCCTTGCAGGCCTGGAGATATCACTAAACCAGTGCATGGAGGCTGCTGCTCCCCTAGGGTCTCATCCACTGTAGGGGCAGCAAGGTGGCCTTGGGAGTGGGGCTCAAGGTCAGCGCAGCAAGGGCTGCAGCAGAGCAGCACGGGGCCAAGCCCTCTCCTTAGCAGCTCCAGTGCACCTGGCTTGGTGATCAAGGACAGACTGAATTTGCATCTGGTGGCTGGGAGCCGTCCCCCACCTCCGCTGTAAATGAGAAGCACCATCTGCTCCCACAGGCAGGCACTGGAGGACGATCTGGGCAGGGGTGCCGGCTGGGCGGCTCCTGTGCTCGAGGGCAGGGATGATAAAACAGACTCCCCTGGGGCTGTGCAGCCCGCCCCAGGAGGCAAGGGTCTTTGCTTAGCCCTGCAGTGAGTGGAGCCTCAGCAGGCACGGCCTCTGTGCTCCCAGGTACCCTCAAAGCGAGCTGTGCGCTGTCACTGCAGGTGAGGGTGGCGCAGCCTCGGCTCCCTGTCCACTTTCTGCCTGCTCTGGGAGCTGGGGTGACAAAGCCTGGGCAGAGGCAGTGCCCTGGAAACTCCGCCACTCTTCCCAGGCAGGCCCACAGCACCCCCCCCCCCCCAGGCTGTTTGGGCTCCAGGAGTCTTCCCTGAGAGCTGCTCCTGCATCGTCCCACAGGGACCGGGACCCCTGAACCATCAAGGGTAACATGGCCTCTCCAGCTGTGCCATCCTAGTCACGCTCCAGGGACACCAGGAGGGACACGAGCACCGGTGGAGGCGGTGCAGCCTAGGGTGCCGTGGCCCAGGCTTCCCCTCCATTTGCGCCTACAAGGCTGCCATCAGCTCATGAAGTGTCCCCTAGCTGCACCCTTGCCACGCCCAGCAAACGCAGCGAGCACAGGTAAGATGATCTGAGAGCCTCGTGTCAAAGCAGGAAAGAACACAGTTCGGGGAAAGTCCTGCTGCACCCCAAACCCTGGTTGTGGCCTCCTCTCCCCGGTAAGGGTGGGGTTGCCAGGCTACTGGAGTCTGGAAGTCCTGAGGCACAGCTGACCACCTCCCATGCAGCCCTTGGAGTCAGCTTGGGGCAGAAGCAGGGACAGTGTTAGGCCTGAGGGGCTGCTGAGGGTCAGGTGGGACAGGACCCTGCAGGGCCTGGTGAGAGGCACAGGAGTTGAACTGCACAATGCTGACCAAAAACCAAGGACAGATGGAACAGAGCTCCACTGCAGTACGCACGCAGGCACTACACACAAGTGTGTACCACACGGGAACATGTGGCCTCCAGGATCACCTCTGGGGCCGGGTCAGTGGGAGCCGCCAGCTGGACCACAGCATAACTCGGTTTGCAGGTGCCCCCAGCTGCAGTCCACAGGCGGCCAGGGGCAGGGAACCATGGAGAGAAAAGTCACTCAGTGCTCATGGTACCCTGGAGGCCAAGGTGGCCTGACCACAGTCTGTGGTGGGTGGCAGATGGTGCAACTAGTGGGGGTGCAGAGAGGGCAGGCGGCAGCCAGCATCTATTTCGGTCTGAGCACAAGGCAGGCTCTACTTGAGCACAGACCACTTTGTTCTGTGACGCGATCAGCCTATGCGTCACCTAGGCCCCGGGGGGCACGTCCAACCCCATCCACTGCTTAGCCACAGGCTGTAGGGGTGATGGAGTGTCGGGCCAAGGGCCAGAAGGTAGGTGGGCAAGTCTGCCCCTTGGAAGCTGCTGGGCTGTGTGCAGACCCAGGACCCCTGCCCCAATATGCCAGAGTGCCCGTACCCCCACTTGGCCATTGTGAGCTGCATGCCCCCGCAGCTCCTGCAGGTGTGTCCAGATCACCCTGCCCAGAAGAGCCGTCTCGCAGAGCCAGGGTGGGGGGTAGTCAGCACAGCCAGCAGCCCCACAGCCCTGACCTTCTTGGCTTAACCCAGGGCAGGGCACAGCAGGTGCAGCCTTGGTCTAAAGCACCAAGTCTCTGGGAGCTCCAGGGCCTGAGAGTAAAGGAAACCAGAACCCAGCCACTCTCAAGCTGAGAAGCTCCTCAGTGGCCTCCACGTTCATCTGCACCACAGGGCACAGCCGTCCACTGTCGACAAGTGACAGGAAGGAACGCCAAAGCCAGCTGAGAAGGATCCTCCCCTCCCACCCTGCAAGGCAGTGACTGGCGTCCACACAGATGGGTGGGTCAACTGTGTGGACACAGAGGGCCTGGCCCTTGATGGAACGCTGTGCTGGCTGCCCCTGCTGCTGGACAGGAAGGCACTTACCCAGGGGTGACAGCAGGAGGGATGACCAGGATGACTAGCAGCCGGGCCTGGTGCAGCGCTTCAGCCACATGGGTGAGCATGTGGATGAGGCCCCTGCAAGAACCAAGAAGCAGGGTCAGTGCAGGGAACCCAGGGCTCCGAGAACCCACTGCCTGGGGCTTTCCTGGCTGGTGGACCAGGCTGAGTCCCTACACAGAGCAGTCAGACACTCCATGGAGAACTCCCACCCCTGCAGACATGGCCCTCAGGACGGAGACCACTGTGGACCCACAAAGTGGCCTTTCCCCACCTGGCACCTGCACAAAACCCTTCCTCCTACTCAGGTCTCCAGAGCAGATGGCCACACGACACTGAGTGTGGTCAGAGAAAGGGTCCCAAATGATCACAGAGCCCAAGGTCCAGACCCCAGGGTAGGCCCAGCACACTGACCTGAGGGTGGCCTGGTCAGCCCCAGGCTGAAAAACACCATGGGATACTCTGAGGGCCACCCCAGGAAGGGCTTCAGAATAAAGGAGAGACTGGACCTCTGGGCTGGGTACCAGATGCACAGGGGCTAGCAGATGGGGGGACCAGAAAAGGGGCCCCCAGAAGGCCTCCTGCTGGGGTCTTTGTGCTACCTGCAAGTGTCCCCAAGCCACAGCAGACTCAAGTGCTGAAAGGAGACCAAGGTCACTTGGCAAGGAGCCCCAGGAGCCTGCACAGCTACCATCAGGAGTCAGCCCTCAGGGTACAGCCTGGAGCTGACCTCCAACAGGACAGGCCTGGATCTACCCCCAGCCACTGTGGCTGCTGCTCCGGTGGGACTGGCAGCAACAACGTCCCTTTCCACGGCTTTGCCAATAGACCCTCTGGACAAACGTGCCTTGGCCCGTGCTGAGGTGTGTGCTGAGAATCCACTGAGCCTGCCCCAGGTCTGGCACATTGGGGTGAGTCCAAGTGGGGGCTGGCAGGACACACAGGCCTGGCCTTCCCCAGGAGCAGGCTGTGGGCTAGCCATGGGGCTGACGCCCTGGGCCTGCAGCCTCTTACCAAAGCCATCATGCCGCCTGTCACCCTCAGTGACCTGGCACAGCTGGCACCATCGTTCTGCTGGTTTGGGGCAGAAACTCTCCTAGGACCCCTGGTATTTTCTGGATGGAGAACCTGGACCTCCTCAGCACTGTGAATAGAGTTAGGTCTCTGGCCAGGACAGGTTGAGGCCACAGGCTGCTACCCAGAGCAGCCCCTGCAGCCGAGTGTGCTGGGATCTCATGGGGAGAAGAGTCTCATCCCTTTCCTCGGGGGACTTTGGCAGGACTCCCAGGCTGCCCACACAGCCCTTCCTGTGGTGCCCACTGGCCACTGCACCAGGATAGCTACCCTGGCTGCATGGCACTCTGAAGCCAAGCCAGCAGAGCTGGGGGAAGACGGCTCCAGGACATCTCACCATCCCCAGAATGAGTGCTAACGGGCTGGTTCAGCAAGTCCATGTTCATGGAAACACAGCCAACCACCAAGGGCCTGCTGAGCCTGCCAACCACGGTCTTGACAGGCTGACCTGGCACTTCAGATCCAGCCTTGATGCCCAGGAGGTGACAGCTGGGACAAGAGGCAGAGACCAGAGCAGCAGCCTCCTTAAGAGGCTGAGCTCATCCTGGGAGGCTGCTGTGGGGCACAGAACAGCCAAGGAACCACCGGTCAGCAGTCCTGAGACCCCTCCCGACATGAGGGGCCGGGGGCTCTTCCCATCCGCCACGGCCTGGCTCTGCGACTCTGCCCAGCCTCCTGCCCTGGTATTAGTGACCCATCACGGCCCAGACACGAGGAGGCTGTGTCTCACTGCCCACTTCCTGCACTGAAACGGCAATGAGTTACGGCAAACCTGTTCAGAGCCATTGTTCCGGGAGGAGAGGGAAGGGCAGGAGTCGCAAAGGTCTCCTGTGAGCGACCCCTTCCTTCAGAGGGGCCGCAAGGTCAGCAGAGGAGGGCCCAGGGCCTGGTGAGGCTCCCCGCAGACTCAGGGATACCCTCACCTACTATGGCGTACCCGCTTTGTCCTCCCCACTCATCAGCCCCTGCCTAGCCTCCCAAGGCACAGCGGGCCCACCTGGTCAAGGCATGCAGAGGGAGTCCTGGCACATCTCTCATCCCTGCCCTGGGTCTCCAGCCCACCCCCACCCCACCAAGCCTCACACACAGCAGTGCAGATCTGTGGGGCTGCTGCCTCCTGGCGGGCACAGCCAAGTCCTGCAGCTCTTCTGCCTCAGGAGGAGCAGCACAGCAGGTGATAAGGACACCAGGGGAACCCAAGGATGCCTCTGGGCTGGCAGGGCAGCACAGTGCCTCCCAGCTCTGAGTGGAGCCTTAGACATTACTGGAAGTCCCTTGGGCAGGAAAGGAAAGGGGAGACGGCCAACTTCGGAACCCGTGCTTCTCTGGAGGTTGCTGGGTCAGATAGCAGGCTGCAGGCCTCTGCTACACAGGCTCCCACCGAGGGCTGCACCAGCCTCTTCTGACGGCATCAAGGCAGCACCAGCCCTGGCCAGGGCAAAACCTTCCCTGTGCCATCTCGTCAGTCAGGCACAGAACCTGCTTCAGGCGAAGTGGCTGGGCTGCTGCACAGGACCAGGCAGAGGCCTTCGCTCAGGGCTCTGGTCAGCCCTAACCTGTCCTGAACTTGCAGGAGCTGCAGGCACCTTCCATGACTCCAATGCTGCTGGTCACCTGGCCAGGGTGTGGGGACCCGAGTCTCCCACGGGAGCAGCAAGGTGGCACGAGGGTGCTGTGTGGTTTCATCCCAGGGACTGCTGCAGTGCCCAGGGCCTGGACGGCTCTCTCCCAGAGTGCTGCGGCCGTCACACCTCAGATCCTCACTGCACCCGGCTGGCCTCTTCTCTGATTGAACCCAATGTCATTGCACCAAGCTCCATCCCCAGTCCCCATCCTTTTTTCAATTTTTGATTTTGAGAGTCTTGCTGAGCTGCTTGGGCGGGCTCAAACTTGTGA
This sequence comes from Dasyprocta punctata, assembly GCA_004363535.1. NCBI lineage: Eukaryota > Metazoa > Chordata > Mammalia > Rodentia > Dasyproctidae > Dasyprocta > Dasyprocta punctata. The sequence goes on along the minus strand of RJWM01012240.1, from coordinate 24,572 downwards.
TCCTCCTGCCTCGGCCTCCCAAATGCTGGGATTACAGGTGTGCACCACGACAGCTGGCAGCTGACCTCTTGTTATCATCCCAGGCGGGCTCTTGTGCACTCGGTGACAGCTTGTGCTGTGTCTGCACTGGTCTTAGTCACACCATCTGGACCACCCTCGTTATGCTGAATCCTTACGGGTCAGGATCCTTTGCTCGCTTTACTACCCACCAGGGCCTTGAGGCTGGTGCAGAGATGTGGTCACTCAGGGCTTCTCTGAGTGACCTTCACTGCTGGGGTCCTGTTCCCACCCCAGACAGCCCACTCTCCCTCTTTGACTGCTGAGCATGACTGTCGTGACTGGGTTTAGAAACAAACACCAGGCAGATGAGTGAAATGCAGTTCTGGGTGTCTGTGGGGGTTTCCAGGGATGACTGGCAAGCAAATCAGCCAACCGAAGGGGAAAACCCACCCCAGCCGTGGGCGGCACCAACCAACAGGCTTGTCGCCTGGCTGGAAAAACAGAGAAAGAGGAAGCTAGCGCGCTTCTGACAGAGCTCCGTCCCGCTTGAGTCAGCACGTCTTTGCTGCCATCACCTTCGGTCTCCACTTCTTCAGCCTCAGATGAAGACGCACCCCAATGACTCTCCAGGGAGCGTCCAACCCTTCAACCTTGGACCGGCGCTGTGCCCTCCATCCCTCTTGCTCTGCGGCTCCCATCTTAGGCCGAGCAGCTCCTGGATCCTTTGGTTTCCCAGCGTGCAGACGGCCAGATGGCCCCTCCTGCTCTGACTCTCTAAGCTCCCCAGTAAATCCCCTTGAGTAATGATAAGCATACATTTTGCTGATTTTGCTCCTCCAGACAACCCTAACGACACACCCATGCTCCCTCCCCTGGCCTCTGCCAGCTCTGGAGCCACCTGCCACCCCACTCACACATGCTTCTGGCTCAGCAGCTGGCTCCACACCTCTACCACGAAGCCGTCAAAGTGCTGGTTCTGAAAGAAACGGCAGAAGGTGAGGAGCAACAGGGACCCGGGAGGGACAGGAAGAAAGACTCACAGTAAGCCACTGCCCTGCCTACCCGGCAAGGTCACAACCCTGTGCTCCCCAAAATCCCTCTGGAGGGGCAGCGTGGGGCACGCCCGTGCGTTCACCTCCTCAAGTTCTGCCGCCCTGCAGGCCAAGCTGCAGCCAGCTGTGGGGGCTGGCCTCTCCAAGGAAGGCAGCAGAGATCTGGCCAAGGACACAAGTCGCCCACTCTTGGGACTCCCAGATAACCTCTGGCACCAAGATGGAGTGCTCAGCAGCCTGACCCAGGCCGACACTGTCTTCAGTGGAAGATGTGGGCTTGGCCAGAAGGTGTTCGGGAAGAAAGCCAGGCAAGAGGAGCTGGTAAGACCCTGTGAGAGTCCCAGCCAGAGGGGGATGTAGGCTGGGATCCCATGAGGGACAGGCGGGCTCTGCCCAGGGAGGTGGAGTCTGGGGGCTGTGCTGAGGGGCCCCACCTATGCTCTGAGGTCTAAACACCCACACGGCTCACCTTTGCCACCTGGACCACAGTCTTGCTCAGCTCTTCTATCTCATCCTCGCTGTCTAAGACGTTCCGGAAATCATCGTAAGTCCAGTCCTCAAACAGAAGACGAGGCACTGCGGGGTGGAACACAGAGGTTGCAACAGAGAAACTTCAAGTTACCCTCCTCTGCTTGTTGTCCCCCAAAAGGTGTCCCCTTGACTCCCAGAGCTGAAGAAGAAAAAACGGAGTCAGACAGGGACACCACCCAAGACAGCTACAAGTCTAGTAGGGACACTCACACCAGTGCAACCTGGGTAGGGAGGGACCTATCAGGGAGAGAGTCACACTGACAGCCTTCCCTCCTCACCAGACCCCAGCTCGGCTGCCCCTGCCTGCCCATGGTCTGTCCACAGCGTCCCCACTGGTTCCCGAGTCCTGGCCCAGACCCCGCACTCCCAGGGAGGGCTCTGAGCCAGCAACAGGGCTGCATCTGGGCCCCATCTCCGTCCCTGACCACACGCTCCCTGCTGCCCAGGCTCCCACAGCGGGTGGGATACGTGCCCTCTGCTAGGCAGGGCCAGCCTCACCCTCAGGTCTGGCCTGGGCCCGGCCCCATGGAGCTCAGAAGTGCTTGCTGGGTGGGTGAGGAAGAAACAGGAAAGAGAACAGGACTGGCCCTGGTGGCCATGGCCTGGGCACACCCGACCCGGGTCAGCCGTGGTCAGAGGGGTCCACTGACGGCTCTCGGTTCTGCCAGACTCACCGATGTGCAGGCCCTTGGCGTGCTTCCTCACAGCTCGCATCCAACCTGTGGGGCGTGGAGGGGCAGTGAGCGCTGGAGCAGGTGCCCAGCCCATCTAAGGTGGGAAACGGTCAGAACAGTGGGCAGCCAGATGCTCAAGTGGCGCTCAGCCTGAGGTGGGAGGAGCCCAGAGGGAGAACCCCCTCCCGACCCCGGTACCACTCCTGCTGGCCAAACCCTCCTCCTGACTCTTCCAGGGCCTCTGAGCTCCCTTTCCCTCTCCCAGCATCTGGACGATCTAAGCCAGGACACCACCTGACTAGAGGGCCGGCGCTCTGAGCTGCGGGGCTGCTGGCACACACCAGGCTTCCCCGACACAGGTCCTCCTCTCCCACAGTCCTCCTGGCACCAGGACACCACCCCTCATTGCAGAACTTCAAAACCTGCTGCTGCCGCCGCCAGGAGGCTCAGCCCCATAATCTCCAGCACTGACAGCATGTATCAGCAGCACAGCACCCTTCCTGGACATTGAGTAGCAGCAGCCACTAAGGAGGGACAGAGGAGGGGGCGCCAAGGCCTGAGTCTGTCATCGCTCAGGGTGCTCCACATTTCACATGCAAGGGAAGTCCTGACACAGTCCCCAGATCCCTGGGGCCAAGATGGGTTCCCCAGTGCTGGTCACCTCCACCTAGCTCGTCCTGCCCTGCTCGCCAGGCAGCCACACCACTGTGTGCCCGCTAGGTTGTGTGCTGGTGAGGAAGCAGGCCACGCTTGTCACACTGACACCCACAGCTGCAGTCCCACTCGATATACTCAGTCACACACTCTCAACAGTCATCCCAGCACCACACACCCCCTCCCACACTCACAGACCCACGCACTCATCTCAGCCAAGGACCCAGCAGGTGGGAGGAAGGGCGAGCACCTTGGTCCACGTCGTGGAGGCCTGTGACCTCGAACATCTCCCGGCCACGCCTCTTCAGCTGTAGCCAGACGGGCGAGATCTGTGTGAACTTGCTCCCGAAGACCTTGGCCACATCATAGCCATGGCTGTTCCACTGGCGGGGGAGATGGCGGATAGGGCGGGTGAGTGCGTCCCTCATTCATCACTATACTACCATCCCGGCCGCCCTACACATGCACGCCCAGGCCAGCCGGCCGGTGCACACAGTGCTCAGCCTGGGATGCCCTCCTTCCATGCTGGAGAGCTGCTGGGACGGCCGCCCCAGCCTGGGATCCTGGCCCTGTCCCCTCACCAGGGATGATCGCACTCATCTCTCCAAGTCTCATCCTGAGCCAGCCGCCCTGAGCATGGTCACACAGCCCGAGAGCCCCCTAGACTTGGGGAGCATTTGCAATCATTGGGCACAAGGCCCAGAGAAATCCTGGCACCCTCATCCTGCCATCTCCACGATAGCACCTCTCTGCAGCCTCACAGCGGCAACGGCCCAGGGAGATCAGCACGCGGAGGTGGCCAGCACCACGGGTGGGGGCAGCCCACCAGAGCCTCAGGGTCCTGCACCATGAGGGCCAGACTCACGGGAGTGATGTAGCCCAGGACATCCCCAGCCAAGTTCCTCTCCCGTGCCTTCGAGGAGCAGTAGCTGCGATGTTCGAGGACCACATCTTCTGCTTTGAGGTCTGTCACCACCAGACCGCGCTCGTGGACGGGCTTATCTGAAAGCTGTGTCTGAAACAGCAGGAAAGGGAGGAAGCTGTCAGTGTACATGCTCAGCGTGGAGTGTCCCTGGGTCCACACAGTGAGGATGCCACAGCTCGTGTCCTTGGGTCCACACAGTGAGGATGACCTGGAGACCTGGCAGATGGAGGACCAGGCCAGCGGGGTCTTATGTCCTGCCTCTGGTTGGGAAAGGTGGGCTGGAAGGGCACCCACTCCTGCGTTCAGAAGCCCTGGGACTGTCCCGAAACAACAGCATGGGTGGAGAGTGGCGGTTGCTGGTGACTGTCTTCTTTCCCTTCTTTTGGTACTGGTGGCGGAAGCCAGGGCCCTGCACACACCAAGCAAGTGCTCCGCTGCTGAGCTACGTCCCAGCTCTTTGCGCCCATCCTTCTCAGGGCCCACTCAGACCACTCACTGTGAATCTGAGCGCTGAAGGCCGCACCTGGCGAGAACATGCCTGGCCTGTGCAGCCCCTCTGGCCAACCCCACCTGCGCCCCCACGTGTGACCCCCCCATGAACCTGCTTCCCGTCCCCAGACCCTGAAGTCCTCACCTTGCCGTTCTGTGCACAACCCAAGGCCCAGCTCCACCTCCCCGACACCACCCCTCACCTCAGCCACAGAGCCCTGTGACAGAGATGCCCACTGCGTGGCTCCCTGCCCCACGGCAGGAAGAGTCCTGTGACAGCCTGGCTAGCAGCATGGGGACTGTAGGATCAAAGCTAGGCTGGACTGGGCCCCTCCCGTGAGTTACAATCCCTGGGGACACCAGAGGGACAGCACAGGGCCACGATGCAAGCTGGCACAGAGAGGTAACACTGGCGATATAGGATGCAGGAGCTGAAGCAGGCACAGCCCATGACAGCTGTCACAGAAGATGGACCATGTGGGGAGGAGGGGCCACTGAGCAAGCTGCCACCCTCAAACACGGCTCCAGGGGCTGCTTGCTCAGAGCTATGGCGGCTGGACGCCAGAGCTGCCAGGCCACTGGCCAGCTGCCACTCACTCGCCAACTAAGTGCAGCTCATCCAGCAGCCCTTCTGTTGGTCGGTGCACAGCCCTAGCCAGGCGGGAGGAACAAGAGGGTGACAGGAGGTCACCTCAAGTCCCCAGGCACTCTACCTTCTCCAGCAGCGTCTTTGAGGCAGCTTTTTTGGCATCTGACTTTGATAAAGTAGCACGAACAGAACCCCAGGCCAGAGCAAGCCCGAGGATGGGGAGGATGGGGAGGAGCATCCGCATGGTGGACGGTCACGGCACAGTCAGCCTCGAGGGCCAGGCGGCTGCAGAGAGAACAGAGCACACAGACAGGTGACTACAGGGACACACAGTGTGGCCAGCACCCCCCGCCGAAGCCGGCGCTTTCCTTAGTAAGGTCTGGGCTTGGTCCCTGTGCCAGTCCTGGTGGCTGGAGTCCTCACTAGCACTGCTGGGCTCCTGTCTGGACCACTGGCCACTGAGCCACCCCCGCTGAAGCTGCCCTGAGAACAGCCTGCCATTGAGGAAAAGGCTGGCTCTGCTTCCCTCAAGCCCAAGGAAAACAATGGAGCCACATGAAGCTCCAGAAAACACAGTGAAGACCTAGTTACACGATCTCAGGGTAGGGAAGGCTTTCCCAGCTGTCATCAGCATGGAAGAGGTTATGACAGAAAATAACCCCAAAGTTTACTACATAAAAATGCAAAACGTTCAAAGCCAGGCACAACAGCACACGTGTACTGTCAGCTACTTAGGAGGCTGAGGCAGCAGAATCACTTGACCCCAAGTTCCAGGCCAGCCTGGGCAACAAAAAGTAACTTCTTCTGTGTTTGATGATGGCAATTTGCTCAGCGGCACCCTCTTCCCCACGTCGTCTGTCTCCTCTGACAGCTGCCATTTGCTATGCCTGCTTCAGCTCTTGCATCCTGTGTCACTATATAGTTCAGGCTGGCCTGGAATCTGCAGTGATCCTCCTGCCTCAGCCTCTCAAGAGCTGGGATTACATGCATGTGCTACCACACCCAGCTAACAAACATTTTTCACTTAGGAAACAAAACAGCACATTAAAAGCAAATAATAAGTCAGAAAATATATATTTAAAACATGCCCGAGCCAGGCGTGGTGGCGCATGCCGTTAACTCCAGTACTCGGGAAGCTGAGGCAGGAGGATCGTTGTGAGTTCGAGGCCAGCCTGGGCTACAAAGTGAGCTCAAGGCCAGCCTGAACTGCATAGTGAGACCCTGTCTCAAAAAAAATAGGGCCAGGGATTTAGCTCAGTGGCATAAGCGCCTGCTTGGCAGGTGCAAGGTTGTGAGTTTGATCCCAGGTAAAAAAAAAAAAAAAAAAAAGGAAAAAACGTTTTTGTCTTAAATGTTTCAATAAGATAAGACAAGAAAATAATGAGATTCATGCTATGGGAAGGCCTGGCTGATGCTGATCCCAGGTACAAAAAAACAAAAAACAAAAAACAAAACATACCTGACAATGGGTTTCTACCCATAATCTATCCATGATATATACAAAAATTTCAAATCAAAAATAAAAGACAACTGAGAGCGGTGGTGTATACCTCTAATCTTAGCATTCTGGGAGGCTGAGGCAGGAGGCCAGCAAATTCAAGCCCAGCCTGGACAATGTAGTGACTTAACAAGAACCTGTTTCCAAATAAAAGTAAATAAAGGAGATGAATATAAAACTCTATGAAAAGACCCTGGGTTTAATCTGAAGCACTGAAAAGGAAAAAAGAACAGGAAGAGGAAGAAGAAGAGGAGGGAGAGGAGGAAGAGGAGAAGGAAGAGGAGCACGGGGAGTGGGAGAAGGAGGGAAAGGCAGACACTTCATTTAGTGAAAAATGTTCCACTAAAAAATAAGAAAACCAGGCAAGGTGGTGCACACCTGTAATCTCAGCACTTGGGAGGCTGAGGCAGGAGGACTGCTGTTAGTCCAACCTGGACTGTGGGCTAGGAATAGTGGCACATGCCTGATATCTCTGCTACTCAGAAGGCTGAGGCAGAAGGGTCTCAAGTTCGAGGCCAGCATGAACAGCTCATCAAGACTCTGATGCCAAGTAAAAACATTAGAAGGGCTGAGATGCAGCTCAGTAGCAGAGCCGCTTGCCTAGCACGTGACACTTGGGGTCCAGGTCCTAATACAACAGAGGGCAAGAAGTAGTTCAATGCAGTCAGGCAGCGGGGGCCCCGGAAACGAGCGGCTCAGCTTCACTGTGAGCACAGAGGGGTGGAGAGATGAGGGGCGTCTGGCAGCACCTCTCAGGCTGAGCGGACCTGAGCTGGGAAGAGCTTTGCTGGGACAGTCTGGTCACCAACATCTCGCTGGCCAAGGTGCGCTTCCCACATTCTCCAGCTGCATGCTGGGACTTCTACCCAGGAACCATGTGTGGGACCTGACACCTTAGGCGCTGAGCACAGACAGACACCACAGTGCTCACAACTGTGCAGGACGAGGCGCAAACACTGCAAAACTACATTTGCACAGCACAGCCCCGTTTTAATGTGTTGTGTACCCACGTGAAAAGGTATACAGGGCTAGGTCCCCTGCACCCAGCTATAATGCCAGCCACTCAGGAGGATGAGGTAGGAGGATCCTGTAATCAAAGCCAGCCTTTTCTCAAAAAAAAAAAAAAAAAAAAAGGGTGGGGAGGTGGGATGGGGCTGTAATTCAGTGGTAGAGCACCCAGCCTCAATTGCTGGTACCCCTAAAACTATGTAAGGAAGCTAAAAAGTAAATAAGCTGGGTATCAGGGATTACTGATCATTTCTTCTTTTTTATCTGCATGGTCTGGTTTTTCTGCACTGAAGTCCCCCCCGGACCCCCGCTGTACTACTGATTGAACCCCAGGCCCTGGCACTGAGCAATATCCCCAGTTATTTTTATTTTATTTATTTTATTTTTAAATTGGTAAATTGCTCAGCCTAGGCTCAAACTTGTGATCCTCCTGCCTCAGTCTCCCAGTGTTGGGATTACAGATGTGCAGCACCATGCCCAACTGCCCTGAACTTCTATTAAGTTGTACGGTTTGTTTTCAGATTCTAGGCAATTTTGCCTCTGTGCTTCGCACTCTCTGAAGGCAGCTGGGCAACAAGCATGGCCCAGCCAGGCTGTGTCTCCTGAGCCCTCAGGTCATCAGGTGTATGGGAGCCTGTCACCTAGTCTGACATCACTGGTGCTCAGCTGCAGCCCAGTTGCGGGACCCACAGAGCCGGGGCACAGTCAAACAGAGTCATAGGTACCTCTGAGGACACCGGAACCAGGGCAGGTCAACCCGATCAGGAGATGCCAGAGCCAGGGCTCCCACCCCATTCCACTTCTCATTTCCCTGGGTAAGATCTGGCCCCCAAAGTACCCCCCCAACACACACACACACACACAGCAAGTGGCAGACACTTGACCCTGTGAAGTCACAGGACAGGCTGGCCCGCAGGCGGAGGAGCTGGGTCAGGAGAGGAATACTCAGCTGTGTAGAACAGCACCATATGCAGGCAAGGGCAGCAACTGTTTCAGAGCAAATCTGAGGGGCCAGACTCATGCATGAATCACAGCCCTCCATGCCCAGTGCCCTCCCCAGCAGCCCTGCTCTAGCCCACCATCTCATCATGGTGACTCGAGGCTTGAGCTAGCTTGCGCCCCCAAGGGTTGGGAAGTTCTGGTCACAGGATGGGTAGTAGGTGACCCAGAATCACATGCAGCTTGCCCAGCCAGGCTGAGACTGTGGCCACCTCAGACCCTTCCAGGACTAGAGGTTCCTTCTCTCCCCTGGGTGACATGGGTCACAAAAGTCATGAGAAACCTACCAGGCAGAGCCTCCAGGGAAGCAGTCCAGGGGTAACCTGAAGGGGTACCTGGGTGTCCACCTCTGACCATGGCCTGCTCCTGGAGCAGGTCCACTGTCCTCTCTCCTAAAGCCCAACTGATACCCCTCAGTCTCTAACCTCCAGGAAGGAGAAGTGGAGGGGCTTGTCTGGGCATGTGTGGGAGACGGTGGCCTGTCTGCTTCTGTATGTGGCAGGGAGGTACCAGAGGAACCAGATGAGGCACAAGGCCAGGGCCAGGGCTGCCACTGACCACCCACACCAAGCAGTCTGCCTATAGGAGGAAGCCCTGGGATGCAGGCTACTCCCGAGTACTGGGTTCCACTTTCCAGTCCAACTGCCAGGGAAGTATATGATGTGTGTGTGACATGTGCTGGGCATCCAGGCTGCCATTCCACTGGTCCCTACTCGAAGGCCAGTTTTCCATTGTGCTCTTTGCGTAGCTGACTCCTGGGCTCTCACACATTGTTCTTGTCTCAAAATGTGTGACACTCCTTGGGGCAGAAAGGCCCACACAGAGTGTAGTGTGTTGTTACACTAGCCAACCACATCTCAGAACTGCTTCATAACAAACTAACAGCAACACTGGGCATGGTGACACATGCCTGTAATCCCAGCACCTGGCTGGTAGACTGAGGCAGGAGGATCCTTGCAAGTTCAAGGACACCTGAACTACAGAATGAGACACTCGCTCAAAAAATTAAATTAAAGCCGGGCATGGTGGCGCATGCCTTTAATCCCAGCACTCGGGAGGCTGAGGTAGGAGGAGCGTTGTGAGTTCGAGGCCAGCCTGAGCTACATAGTGCAACCCTGCGTCAAAAAACCAGGGCTGGGAGTTTGGCTCAGTGACTTAAGCCTCTGCCCTGGCAGGTGCGAGGTTGTGAGTTCGATCCCTAGTGCCAAAAAAAAAAAAAAAAAAAAAAAAATTAAATTAAATAGCCAAAAATAAACCAGATGTGATGGTGCATGCTTGTAAATCCCCGCACTCAGGGAGTTAAGGCAGGAGGATTGCTGTGAGTTCGAGGGCAGCCTGGGCTACCTATTGTGTTCAAGCCAGGCTGAACTACACAGTGAGACTCTACTTCCAAAAAAAAAAAAAACCCAAAAAAATATAAACAAACAAACTAACAAGGAAAAGCACACTGGTGATGCTTTTCTGGGGCTGAGCCCACAGCACTGTGGACTGTCTCATTAGGGCTGATGGAATGCAAACCCATTTCATGCAGACTCACAGTAAGAAATGGGCCAGCTTGCACAGAGAGAAAGAGGCTGAGGACGCACACTGCCTTTTACTGAGAACTGCTTTCTGTCCTTTAGGCTCTCAAAACTTCTGTACAGCGTGATCTGAACGAGGACAGATCCACCCTGGGCGTCTGTCACTGAGTTCACCAGCTGGGTGCCTGATTGTCTTTTCTTACAGCATTAGGGTCTGAACATCTGCATGGCAGGCAAGTTGCTCTACCACTGAGCCACACGTCCAGACCCTGGGCTGACTTTGCTACCAGAACGGCTGCTCTTACAGCAAGTAGGGTGGTCGTCTCATGTTTGCGGTCACCTTTGAGCACGTTTTGGAGCCAACAGCGTTCTTGTGGTGACAGGTGTGTGTGCTCAGAAATGAAGGGAACAGAAGGCAGAAATCACAACCCCAGGTGATGTTTATTGACTGTGTGTTGCACGCCAGCCTGGAGCTGCCCACGGTTTTCTCCACAGCCCGGGGCACAGTTACCCCATTCAAGGATGAGGAGACTGACCCAGGGGACAGCCTGCCCAGCACTGGGGCGCTGGCCACGGCACTACACCAATTTCACCGCGCAGTGGAAACAGGTGTGCAATGAGATGGAGCAAGGTCCAGTTCTGTCACCGGCCTGCTGTCCCCTGACCTCTCTGGGCTTCAGTATACAGACCTGCAAAGCAAGGGGCAGGCGAGTCACCCTTCAGCATGGAGTCTCCAGTCCTGCGCAGAGGGAGAGACCCGGCTCGCTGCACCCACGAGCTCAAGGGGCCCCCTGTGCACACTCGGGGGTCACCCGCGGGCCTCGCCCGTGCTCTCCTGCCCCGGACCTGCTGGCCACCACCGCGCGCACTAGCCGCACTCATTCTCCGCAACAGCTTCTACGCAGGCTCCCGAGTTCTGATCTTCACTTACTGCAAGCTGCCCGTTCCGCACACCGCCTCCTTCCACAGCACACCGGCTCGGGCCTGGGTCTCTCGCACACGCTGGTTCGCACACGGAAGTCTACACTTCCTCGCTCCCACACTCGCCCACCTTCACACTCACGCTCCCACACACTGCCCCGCGCGCCGTCCCTCCAGCCCCCACACGCGCACCAGCCCGGCGTCGCCCGCGCCTCTAGCCCGTCAGGTCCTCAGCAGAGCCTCGCCGCCGGGCGCGCCCACCTCGAGGCGGGGAAGCTAAGGCACCCCGAGGAGGCGGGGCAGGGCTGCCGCCCACGGCTCACCTTCATGTCCGGAGGCCGCCCGGAACCCCGGCGCTCAACCGGAAGACGCAACAGCACTCCGGAAGTCCCGCCCTCAGCCCGCCGCGCACGCCACGCCAACTTCCGCCTGCCGCGCTCGGCACACTGGGCGGGGGCGGGGCCTGCGGAGCTGAGGCCACGACCTATGGGCGGGGCTTACGCGGCTCTGGCCCCAACTAGCGTCCCGTGGGGCTGCTCCTGGGTGGTTTATTCTGGTCTGAAGCGGGGACGCGTCGGACACCAGGCCATGTGACCTGGAAATCTCAAATTCCGCGCGTCCAGCTTCCGACTGTTCTTCGCCTCGATGTTGCAAGTCGAGGCAGCGGGAACCCGGAGACAAACAGGACCCGGACTTCATCTCAAGCCCCCGGGAGGAGCGGGGCTTCCTCTCGCGATCGAGTACGCGCGTCGCCACTTCCCAGTGTCCAGCGGCCGGGCCCCACCTCACTCCCCTGCTGTTCCCGGCAGCTTCCTGCCGAAACCTCAGGCCCCGTCCCCACCCACCCCCTGGTCCAGGACGACTGTGGGGCCAGTTCCCCATTTCTGCTGGCTCGGAGGCTTCGCTCCCAAGGAGTTCTGGTCGTTCTTTCTAATTACGTTTCCTTCTTTCTCTTCCTCAAATTTCTGCCAGCTGCGCCCTAGTTTTTCCAGAGGGGCTGGGCTTGTATGGTGAGACTGCTTTGCCGGCACCCAGCTCAGCACCTCACTGCTGGCAAGTGCCCCAGATGGTGACCCCCAGTCGAGCAGAGTTCTGGAGAGGGCCCCTGAGCTGTGCGTGGTGTCCTGGAAGTCGTGCAGTCACTGAAATGGGAAAAGTGTTGTCTTGCCTAGGGTCTCCTCGAGGGCTGAGGTCTTTGAACTAAAGAACAAATCCCACTCTGGATGCACCCCACCCCGCTGCAGAGCCCCTCTGGACACGGCTTTAGGTCTGCTGAGTTGCCGCCACACAGTTGGCAGCAAGAGCCCCCAGGTACGTGGGCTGAAAGTGGCTTCTCAGCCACAGAAGGCAGAGAAGGTCCAGACCTAAGCCCAGAAACAGAGCCATTACCATTCATACATTGAGTGAACCCTGAACACAGATGTGTTTCGTGTTCAGGTTTCTGAAGCATCTAAGGTAACTTGGGCTTTAGTTTACTATGTTGAAAATTATAATCTATTTGAGTTCTTGAGATTTCTGAGATTTTGTCATCAATTGAAATAGAAAGTACAGAACAAAGGATACTTCACAAACTTGCAAATTCAGTTTGGCTGGGCATGGTGGCTGAGGCTGGAAGATTTCAAGTTTGAGTTCAGCCTGAGCTACATAGTGAGATCCTAAAAGACCAGAAAGAAATAGGGCTTTGAATTTATAAGTTCAATAAGCTGATCCTAATGATTTGCGTTTACTGTGTGTCTGAGTGTTACCACATTGCCAGGCACTATACTAGGCTTCAGCACTATCACCAGTTGCTGCCAGGATGGTGAGACTAAGTCTCTGAGCTGGGCCCAGCCAGGGCTGCCCCTGAGGCTGTCCTGATTTCCTGCCTGCCTTCAGTGGAGGACAGGAGGGTCGGGGACAGCCACTGTGCACAGAAGGGGCCTGCAGATTCAAGCATTTCTGCTGCTGACTCCAACCCTGCTTTTGCTTTATAACAATCTGCCCTGGTGCACCTGGCTAGCAAGGTGCCTGCCTCTTGGGAATAGCCTCATGGCCTCCCTGAATTCCTAGGGGTCCCCAGCTGTGACTGACACCCAGGCAGGGCTTGCTTCTTCCCTGGGATGGCCAGTGCCCTGGGTGGGGCAAGGCTGGGGCCCTGCCCTTGCAGATGGCCCTGGGCTGTTCCTCATTTGCCAAGTCAGCATAGGCAAGGCCCTTCCCGACAATGACAGTCGCAGCCCCGTGACTTGCCCTATTCTAAGGAGAGGCCTTGGCCAGGCACATGGGCCTTGACTGCTGACTGTGTCCTGTCTACCCTGGCCTGGGGACATTCCAACTTAGAGGCCGGAAGTCCTGGCCTCCTGTACAGAGCCCACCCCAGTGGTCACACATCCTCCCTGGGTGCTGGAATAAGCGAATCCAAGAGAGCCGGAGGCAGGAAGTTGCATGTCCACATGCAGGGACGCCTGGGATGGAGCTGCAGAGCCAGCACAGTAGGTTCCGTCTCTGTCCCCTGCAAGGTCCCTGCTGGCCTTGGCCAGGGTGAGGCCTGTGTAGAGGAGTCTGTCATTACCAGTGAGTGCTGAGCCCCAGGATAGGTGTCAGAGGTGGTGTGTGCCTGCCCTCTGGGCACTAGCTCTGCCTTCTGTGCATTAGTTCTGTGTGTTCTAGGGCTCCAAGCATAGGTTTCCTCCCCTCAACATCCTGCAACCAACTCAAAATCCTGAAAACCAAGGGGAGAGGACTGGTGTCAGGCATCCTAGGAATGTGACCTTATTTGCAAAGTGGGTCCTTAAAGGTATGCTCACATTAAGGATCTTGGATAGGATCATCCTAGATTAGGAAAGGTCCTAAATCCAGTGAGTGAGGTCCCCAGAGAGGAAGGAGAGCCACACAGATAAGAAGGCCATGCGCGTACAGGGGCATAGATGGGGTCCCAGGGCTCCCGCCCAGGGCGCCAGGGACACTGACAGCTGGTGCGGGCCTGGAGGAGGGCCCCTCTTTCAGCCTCCAGGAGGACTCTTAGCTTCTGCACTTCTGGACTCTAGAATGTGAGGAATAAATTCCTACTTTTTTTTTTTTTTTTTTTGGTACTGAGGATCAAACTCACAATCTTGCACCTGCCAGGCAGGTGCTAAATCCCCAGCCCTATTTTTTGAGACAGGGTCTCACTACGCAGTTCAGGCTGGCCTTGAATTCACTGTGTAGTCCAGGCTGGTCTTGAACTCACAACAATCCTCCTGCCTCAGCCTCCTAAATGCTGGGATTGAAGGTGTGTGCCACCACGCCTGGCTAATTCCTGCTGTTTGTAAGCATCTGGTTTGTAGTCGCTTATCACATTGCCCAGGAAACCCACTGTGCTCTGTTGAACAGTGCTGTGATATTTTTGGTCAGTTGCTTCCTTTCCTGAAACTTTTTGTCAGGCCAATCTTAAAACAAACATGTCTTATACCAGTCCACCCTAGCTGGCCCAAAAGAAAAGGAGCCAGGGCTGAATGCCAAGGGCAGAGTGGGTACCGGCTGAGATGGGACGCTTGCTGCTCAATACCTCAGGCCAGTGCATAGCCAGACTGGCCTATGGGGTCCAGGGACGGGGAAGCCATGGGTTCCTCTGTGGGGCAGAGAAGTCACAGCAGACTGAGGAGGGCTGGGACTTTCAAAGCCACCTTACCAGCGCCTCTCTGGCTGGTGTCACCTGCTGCATTGCTCCTGTGGTTCCTTGTGGTTCACTGGTGCTGAGACTCAGGGAGAAGCATGGTGGCCCACACCTGTAATCCCAGCACTCAGAAGGCCGAGGATCGCCGTGAGTTCAAGGCCAGCCTGAGCTACGTAGTGAGCCTCTACCTCAACAAATGAACAAACAAAAAACACAGAGAGAGGATGTGGAGTGATTCTGATGGCAAGACCTGGGCAGCATAGGGTATTTCCTGGCATGCCTTAGACTCAAGTCCCTAAAACAATACAGCCCTGTGTTGTTCTTGGGGTACACCCTCAGGCATGGTATCAGGTGTTCATTAGAATCCAGGTTTGGCTGGGATAATAGCTCCCAACAACAGTGGTGTACGCAGGGGTTGTTCCAGGCTGGTACGGTGGCAGATGGCACAATGCTCGTCCTCATGGGCCAAGGTGGATTTCCCTATATCAAACTGAGGTTTTCTAATCCCCAGCTCTTTGGAGGCTGCAGCAGGAGGATGGCGAGTTTGAGGACCTCAGCAAGTAAGCAAGACCTGGTCTCAAAAAACAAAGCAATTCGGGTTCGCGGGAGAGGTGGAGAGGGACCAAGGACTCAAAATCGTGTCCTCCAAATAGCACCTCTGTTATGGGGTGATTTGTTTCTCTTCAAAATCCTGACCTCACAGCCATAATCCCAGCACTCGGGAGGCTGAGGCAGGAGGATCACCGTGAGTTTAAAGCCAGCCTGGGCTACACAGTGAGTTCAAGATCAGCCTGAACTGCATAGTGAGACTGTCACAAAGTCCTGACCTCAGGACGTGCCATCTCAATAGTGCTTTAGTACTCACCATTCATTGTTTCTGGGAGGCCTGAAGAGCACCAAGGACAATGTGCAGTATGTGCAGTGCTCTGGCTGAGTGTCAAGTCGCAGGGTGATAGACACCAATTATTTGGTGCTCTAGTTGGCACATCGAGTACCAAACGAATGAGGTGCACTGGAACAAATTTTGACATCAGAATCCATGGAGTATCAAATTCCATGAGGCTCAAAGTGGTTAAGTATCAAGGTATGACTATATTTGGGGACAGGACTGGGGCAGATATGGTTAGTTCAAGTGAGGCCACTGAAGTGGGCCCTAACCCTATATGAGTGTGTGTGTGTGTGTGTGTGTGTGTGTGTTTCTGGCACTAGGGATTGAACCCAGGACCTCCACACTGAGCTACATCTCCAGCCTTTCTCTTTTTCTTTACCTGTTTTCCCTTCTCTCTCTTTCTCTGTCTCTCTTGCTGTTTCTCTCTTTGTCTCTCTGTCTCTGTCTCTCTCCGACTCTCTCTTTCATTTTGAGGCAAGATTTTGGTCAGTTACCCAGGCTGAACTCCATAGTCCTCCTGCCTCAGCCTTCCAGAGTGCTAGGTATGTGTCACTGAGCACAGCTTTTTTTTTTTTTTTTTTTTTTTGGTGTGGTACTATTGATTGAACGCAGCGGTTGATACATGCTAGGCAGGCACATATCTGCTGAGCTACATCCCCAGTCCATTTTCAAAAAAAATTTTTTTAATTTTGAGACAGATTCTTTCTAAATTGCCCAGACTGGTCTAAAATTTGCAATCCTCCTGCCTCAGCCTCCCAAGTAATTGGTATTAGAGGCATGTGCCCCAACACTTGACTGTGATGGTATTTTTTGTTTTTTCTTTTCTTTTCTAAAATAGGGTCTCACTATGTATTTCAGGCTGTCCTTGAGCTCACTTTATAACCCAGACTGATCTAGAATTCACAATGATCCTCCTGCCTCAGCCTCCCAAGTGCTGGGATTACAGGTGTGTTCATATTTTATTGACCCAATGGCCTCAATTTGGCATGGTGAATTTCCAAACTCTTTGTGACCTTGATAACTACCTGCAGAGAAGTGGCAAGTGACAGGAGGTCCCTTATCCCAAGCTTTCTTCACTCTCTGCTCACACCTCTCTGTTTGTCTACCTGTCTATCTCTGTCTCTCTGTCTGTCTGTCTGTCTCTGCCAAACTTGTTCTACCCACCAGTTATTCCTGCTGGAGAAGAACCACTCTTCACCCAGTGGACTGTAACCCTGACCCGGCGGATGATCCCCTGCTGTACAGGCTTCCTCTCCTGTCCCTCTTGAGCACATGAAGCCCAGGGAGCAGCTCAACATTCTGGCCCCCTCCCGTACTCTCCCTGCCAGTTATTGGCCCCCTCCCTTACTCTCCCTGCCAGTTATCCACCCCGATGCGGCCTCCTGCAATCCTTCTACTCCAGCAAGTGGTGGGATTGAGGGATTGGTCCACATTTGTTTTTCCTTTTCTTTCTTTTCTTTTCTTTCTTTCTTTCTTTTTTTTTTTTTTTTTTTTTTTTTTTTTTTTTTTTTGTGGCACCGGGGATTAAACTCACAGCCTCATCCCTGTCAGACAGGCGCTTAAGGCACTGAGCCAAACTCCAGCCCTGGTTTTTTGAGGCAGGGTCACACTGTGTAGCTCAAGCCGGCCTTGCGCTTGCGTTGTAGCCCAAGCCGGGCTCACAACGCTCCTCCTACCTCAGCCTCCCGAGTGTTCTCTTTTCTATGAATGACTTGGCACAGATTGAACAGCACCTGGGATCCTTCTCAGAAGCCCTGGTAAATATAGTGTCAGCCTGAGCAGGGGGCCCAAGGGAGATCTTCACAGGTGAGGTCCCAAGGTTAAAGAACCCATGTGTGTAAGACATCAGCAGCTACAGCAGGCAGCATGGAGCGGAACAGAGAGCCAGAGCAAGAGCTGCATGCATCTTTATTGTATAATTCTTATACAGGTTGTTACCTCATATTTACATTCTTGTATGTGCCATAACCAGCACATGCATATTTACCTGTGCTGTCACAGTTATGTAACTGTATCCCACTGTGTGCCTGTGCTAGACAAGTGGGGTCACATCCTCAGGTGTCCTTAGACCCCCCCCAGCTTTGAAGCAGTCTGAGTGGTTCCCCACATATAAGAAGGAGTCCCTCTGGGTATCTCAGTCTTTCAGCCTCTCTGGGGAAGACATACATCTGACTGTTTCCTCAACTCTCACCCCTAGTGAGAGAGAATGCATTTGAGGAGCAGCTGAAGCTTATGCAGATGCACTCTACCAGCGGAATCCGAATAACCCAATACATGTGGTGGTAGCTCAGGGAGTTCCGTAAACAGCCCACTAACCCTGCCTGGACTTACCAGGGGTGGGATCGGGGTCTTGAGCGGCATGATCCCATGAATATGTGCCTCCTGGCTGGTATGGAAGAGAATACATATGAGGTAGTAAATTATGATAAATTGAGAGAGATTACTCAGGGACCTGATGAAAATCCAGCCCTTTTTATGTCCTGCCTAATGGAGGCTATGACAAAGTATACGGTGATAGCTTGTGTTTAGATCTCCCCCAAAGCCTCATATGGTCATAGGTGGTGTTTTTTCTTCAGAGGTGGATGCATCTAGAGGTGTGATGCTGAGATCAATGATGTGATTACTAAATCAGTTCACTGATAGATTTGGCATAGTTCTGGATAGGATTAAGGCTAGCCCACCCTGACTGGATAAAATATAAGGGACAGAAAGTGAGCTAGCACATTCTTATTTCTTGCTTGCTTTTGCTGTCTTCTGCCTACCATGAACTGTTTCTCCTCTGTGATGCCCCTCTGCCATCAACACTGCCTTAGATTGCAACCTTTACACACTGTGAGCCAAATAAACCTTTTCTTCTTTAACTTTAGGTAGCTGTGGGGGTATTTTTGTCTCAGCAATGAGAAAAGTAACTAAGCCAGGTTTTGGTACCAGAGAAGTGGGGAGTTGCTATGAGTGCACCTGACCATGTGAGAAGAGTTAGGAAAGGTCTGCAGATGCTGGCTGAAAAATCAGCCCTGAAAGGGCTGCTTTAGGCTGTACTTGATGGGAGATTCTGGTCAGAGCTCAGAAGACTAGAAGGCTGATAGAAATGCTGCCAATAAAGATCAGGCTCAGGAGGCTGAGGTAGGCGGAGCGTTGTGAGTTCGAGGCCAGCTTGGGCTACAACGCGAGCGTAAGGCCGGCCTGAGCTACATAGTGCGACCCTGCCTCAAAAAAACCAGGGCCGGGAGTTTGACTCAGTACCTTAAGCGCCTGCCCTGGCAGGTGCGAGGTTGTGAGTTCAATCCCCGGTGCCGCAAAAAAAAAAAAAAAAAAAAAAAAAAAAAAGATCAGGCTCAGGAAGTTTCTGTTGGGAAGAAGGACTGCAATGGCTGTCGGACTCCAGACAATGTGTGTTATGGCTTAGCATAATGCTTGTCTGCATTTTGCTCGTGTCCAGAGACTGTGCCTGAGACAGAGATTATTAATGGTGGACTAATTAATCTTGCAGAAGAAATTTCAAGGCAGTCTAATGTTGAGGCAATGGCATAGCTACTGTTGGGGCTTTTAGCCAGATTTATGTTGAGAGTCAAGAGCAAAGAGTGCAGCAGAATGATTTAAGACATTTTGAGCTTGGCCAGAGAGGAAGCTCAAGTAAAACCATGGCCTATAAAGATGGAACAGCAATGAAATTGGTTGCTGAAAAGACTAGAAAGAAAAAGCCAAGTATTTCAGAAGAAGACAACAGAAGAGATGGCCTGAGGATATCACAAGAACCAGCAGGACTCCATCCTTTGCAGCTTCAGAGTTGCAAAGGTGAAAGACTTTGCTTTGAGAAGAGAGCCCCAGAGAATCATGTACCAGAGAATAGTGGCACCCTAGAGAATTCGTTCCTACAACCAGGAGAATTTGTTCCTACAACCAGGAGAGAAGGAAGCCTGGCTACTGTTCTAGCTGGTGGCAGACCCTGGCATCATTCATGTGGTACTGGTTTTAGGAGCATGCAGAATGGAAGAGTTGTGGGGTCTAGAAGGCTTTCACCCAGATTTCAGAAGAAGGCCTGGGAGGCCAGGCAGTGTGCCCCTGACAGGACAGAGTGTGAAGCTGTGAGTGTGAAGCTGAAGGTGCAGTGGACCCCAGAGAAGCCAAGAATGTGGAGTTTCTGAGGAAAGCTGCAAGAAGGGAGCAGAGCTAGCCCAAGAGAGAAGCCATATAAGCTACAATTACTGGCAGTACCATAGGGGTGGAATCATACAAGAACCATAGCATTCACATCTTGTCACAGTATGCTGGGGATGGTGGACATGGAACTACAGGATTTAAATCTTTGCCCTGCTGGAGTTTGGACTTGATTTGTTCCCATTCCTTTCTATCCTCATCTTTGTACCTTTTGTAATGGAAATGTCTGTCTTGTGCCATTGAATGTTGGAAGTGTTTAACTTTCTTTTCATTTGTACAGAGGTTTGCGGCTAAGATTTGCCATAAATATCAGGCGAAACTTTGGACTTGGACTTTTCAGCAATGCTCAAACTGTTAGGACTTTGGCAACTCTTAAAGATAGACTAAATGCCTTTTGAATAAAAGACATGCATGAGTCTTTGGGGGGATAGGGACAGAATGTTATGGCTTGTGTTTAGATGTGCCCCCAATTCCTCAGGCAGTCATAGGTGGAGGGGTTTACAGAGGTGGCTGGGTCTAGAGTGTGTGATGCTGTATTAAGGGTGTGTGACTACTAAATCAGTCCATCAATAGTTTTGGCATAATTCTGGATAGGATTGAGGCTACCCCACCCTGCCTAGATAAAATATAAAGGATGGAAAGAGGGCTAGTGCACTTTTATCTCTTGCTTGTGTTTGCTGTCTTCTGCCAGTTGTGGACTGTTTCTCCTCTGTGATGCCCCTCTGCCATCAACACTGCCTTGGCCCCAGCCGATTATGAACTGAAACTTCTACACACTATGAGCCAAATAAACCTTTCCTCCTTCAACTTTGGATGTGGAGTGTTTTGTCTCAGCAATGAGAAAAGTAACTAAGACAAATACTAGCATGGACCCTGAGTCCAGAGAAAGACAGGTCTTCCTTCACTTCTCCTTCATTTCCCACTCTGCTCCTGATATTAGAAAAAAGCTTCGAAAGTCACAGGAGATACTCCAGGCCCCTGGAAATGAGCTCATAAATGCTACCTTCACATTTATAACTGAGAGGATGAGCAATTGGCCCAAAAGGAAAGACAAACTGAATTAAAGTACCAAATGCTTCCCTCCACTATTCACACCTCTCACAAAGGGGCGTCTACTATCCTGGCCTTTGCTAACCCCCCGGTACCTGTTATAAATGTGGCAATGATGGGTACTGGTCAAGAGCCTGCCCCAGTCCTCATCCCCCAACTAGACCATGCCCCATCTGTGACCAACAGGGACACTGAACGGAGGCTCAGTGTGCTTCCAGCTTGGGTACAGCCTCACAGATACAGCCCCAGCCCACTTCCCATGGCCTGTCTCATCTGCTGGCTTTAAGGATGGAGGACTGATGGTGCCTGGGATCCACTGCTCCCAGGCAAAGTGAGTCTGCAGAACCCAGGTGTCTGCCCACTCAGGAGGCCCAAGGGAGGTTTTCATGGGTGAGGTCCCAAGGTTAAAGAACACACATGTGCAAGACACTAGGGACAACAGCAGGCAGCATGGAGCAGAGCTGAGAGCCAGAGTGAGATCTGCCTGTGTCTTTACTGTATAATTCTTATACAGGTTGTTAGCTCATGTTTACATTCTTTTTTTTTTAACTTAAGAGAAAAAAAGACACAGAAAAGAGAAACAAAAAGAAAAAAGACAAAAAAACAACAACAAGAAACCCAAAACAGTAACAGTATAGATTTTCAAAGCAAGATGATAAGAATTTAACAATGCTTGTAATATTGCATATTGTTACAATCAAAAGGGTTGTGTAGATTACCAGATATAGACATGCAAGATTGATCTAATCATATGAATATTAACTGTTCTTTTCCAAGAACTAATACAATTAGTAGTATAGTCATCTTAGCTATCTCATATATTTATGTATACACACAAATTTCTGTCTTTCCTTTTCCCTTCCTTCTTTCCTCCTTTCTCCTATCCCAGTTACTTTTCCTCTCTGAGCAGTGTCTTACCCTTACACAATATTTATTGTAGATTTTGGATCATATTTACTCTTTCAGTTTCTTACACTAGGGAGACAATATGGTATTTACACATCTTAGTTACTTTTTATTAATTGCTGAGACAAAATACCTGACGCCCAAAATTAGGGAAGGAAAGGTTTATTTCTTACAGTCTCTCGGGCGTTTCAGTCCATACTCAGTTGGCTCCAAGGCAGTGTGGCATGGTGGGGCAGCCATTCATGGCGGCCACCAAACAGCAAAGCGAACTGGTGGGAGGGTGGAAGAGCAAGAGAGGGAAGACCCGTGTTCCTTTCGCTCTTACACTGTATCTTGGCTCCACCCTGGGCGGGTGCAGCACTCACATCACCAGTCCCAGTGCTAGACAACAAACCAATCACAAATGCCAGACTCAGCCCCATCCAAACTAGATGAGGTGGGCTGGGGGTTTGGCTCAGTGGCTTAAGCACCTGTCTGGCAGGTGTGAGGCTGTGAGTTTGACCCCTGGTGCTGCAATGAAAATAGAAATAAAGATATAAAAATAAAAAAGGATAATTTCAAATTAGATGAGGCCTTGGGGGGACACAGATCAAACCAATACAACACATATGAGTTTGATTTATCTCACTTATGAGTATGGCCTCAAGTCGTGTCCATTTACTTATAAAAGTCTCGACCCAATCTTTCTTGATAGCTGAGTAGTACTCCATTGTATAAAAATACCACATCTTTTTTTATCCATTCCTTGATTGATGGGCACTTGGATTGTTTCCAAGATTTGGCTATTACAAATTGTGCTGCTATAAACACGGATGCGCATATATCACCGTGGTATGATGTTTTCAAGTGTTCTGGGAAAATGCCCAGAAGCGGAATAGCTGGGTCAAATGGGATCTCTAATCCTAGCTTTTTGAGAATCTCCACACTGATTTCCACAGTGGTTGCACCAGTCTACACTCCCACCAACAGTGGAGAAGGGTTTCATGTTTACATTCTTACATAGTACTGTAACCAGCACATGTGTGTCTGCCTGTGTTAAGTCATGGTTACCTAACTGCATCCCACTGGACACCTGCGCTAGACAAGCGAGCTCACATCCTCAGGTGTCTCTAGATGCCCCTGAGCTTTGAAGCAGTCTGAGTGACTCCCCACACCAGGGAACTTGGGATCATCTCCAGTGAGGTCATACTAGGCCAAGCTTTTCTGTTCTTAAATCCAAGGGCCATTTGCTTGCTCTCCTATTCCTTTGGTGGTTGACAGGAAGGGGCTCCAAGAGGCACCTCTTACTGACACCCTCTGCATATTGCACAATACGGGGAGTGACCCTCCTACATTCATTCTTGCTCACCACTGCCCACCCCCTTACTGGGCAGGGACCTTATGCATAGACTGGGAGCCGTGCTATACATGCCCACGCTTCCTGAGCCTACAAGGTTCTTGCTTCTCTGCAAGGAGGATGAACCTGAGTCGGCCTGATGCCTGCCCCATCTTCATCAAATGGCCTCTTTTAATCCCCCAGGTTTGGGACACTAGTACCCCAAGAATAGCCTCTCACCATAGCCTTATAAAAATTTTATGGAAGAATTCTTATTTTATTTCAGTTCCCCAGCACCTCCGTACCATGGAAAGATTGAGGGCCATTATTATTATTTCTTTCTTTTCTTTTCTTTTTTTCTTTCTTTCTTTCTTTTTTTTTTTGGAGACAGGGTCTTTCTATGTAGCCCAGGCTATCCTTGAACACATGGCAATTCTCCTGCCTCAGCCTCTCACGTGCTGGAATTACAGATATATGCCACAACACATGGCCTGAACCCATTACTGATTGCCTTCTTGGAACTGGAATATTGGTCCCTATCAACTCTCCTCATAAGACCCCTGTTCTTCCTGTCTTCTTTTCCTATTCTTTTTTTTTTTTTGTATTGGGAATCAAACTCAGGACCCTACCTTTGCTAGGCAGGTGCTCGTGCTGCTCAGCTATGATCCCCAGCCCCCTTTCCTATTCTTTTAACAGAGATCATTTTGAGGTTTGGACACCTAGCCTCCCTGCAGCCAGATAATGAGCCAGAATTTATCTCTCAAATTTCTCAACACCCTGTGAAATTCTTCAACATACACTGGCACTTTCATATCCCTTATCACTCCCAGTGATCAAGAAAAGTAGAAAGCGCAAATGAGATATTAAAAAACACACTTAGTAAATTCACAATCCAAACACAACATTAGATTCACCTCCTATCCCTGGCCCTCCCCAAACTGAGTGTTTTCCCCTGTAAACCCACCATGCTAAGCCCCTTTCAACTGCTGTATGGGAGACCCCTTGCTATTAGGCAGCTGGATCCTAACTTCCTGGAGGACCAGAATCCCTCACTTCTAAGTCCTCTATTTTCAACCCTGTTAAATGCAACCCATACCTCCTGGTGATCATAGGCTGAGCCTCACCTTCCCCAACCAGCCCTGCTGCCTGACTGGTTTAAGCCCCTCTTTATACCAGGTGACTGGGTCTACATGAGGGCACTGCTAGACCCCTTGTGCCCTAGATGGGATGGACCCCATCAAATGAACCCCTTGTGCTCTAGATGGGATGGACCCTACTGCCACAACTCTGGTAGTGGCAAAACAAAGGGCTTTCATCGCTGGGTATTGTAATCTAAATACTGTAATCCCTTTTCCCATCCGCCTCAAGGTCCGGGAAGTTTGTATTTGTAATCCCATGGAAACATTATTGGAATCCTGGTGAGTTAATTCCAATCTACCACCTCCAGTGCAACCCCCGGGGAGAATGAAGACACTGAAACATATTTACAGTTACAGGCAGCTAAGGGGTCCTGAGTCCAATCTAGATGAGGGTGCACGGAACAAAGGTCATGCCCCAGAGCCTAACCTAGGATTTATTACATTGTGAAGAAGGGAGTGGCTTGAGGATGAGTGACAGTGAGAAAGGCAGGAATTATGTGAGTAATGTGAGCTGAGCTAGCTAAGAGGCCAGAAAGCACCTCTGCGATATGTAAAGACTGATCCGCATAACGCAGTTGGGGTAGCATTTGAATGATTTAGGAGGCTGTTGCTTCAGTTTCC